>OU015499.1:38771183-38793683 GCA_907164885.2 Dolomedes plantarius | reverse complement strand
AAAAAGCCTGAAGTTTCAAGATTTGCGTCTTGTTTTCCAAATTTTCAAATTATTATTAGTTATTTTGTTACAGAGCTTTTTAGCAAGCGATGCCTCTCGTTTTGGAATTTTGAACATTTAACTTAATTTTAAAAATATTTTGAATAATAATAAAAAAAAATTAGCAAAGCCACGCATTTATTTTGGAAGTCTACTTTCAGATTCCGAAAACAGAATTCAAAAATATTCATTAGGGAACCCGGTATGCAAAGAGTTATTTCGCAATTCATTAACATTGAAACGAACGATCTGCGAGGTCTACTGATGCATCCCCTTAACTACCGGAGGAGCCCCCAAAAATGAAAAATAAAAACTATTTTTTAGATTTTATCCGAAACAAAATTCTGAAACTTGTACCGTACTTCAAAATTCAAAATAACCTTCTAAAAAGAGGGGTTCCTCAAAAATAAAAAATAAAAAAATTATTCGATTAATTAGATTTCTCTTTCTCCAAAATTGTCTTTTGAAAAATACGTGATCTCGTTTTAATGAAAAATATAACTGTTTAATCCTAACTGCTATAAAATTACATTCTGTTTAATAAATTGAAGACAGTTCTAACTACTAAAACAGATAGCAAAAATGCTTCGTGGATGGTAGCTATTAGAAAGATAATTTTAGCTTTATGAAGAAGTAAAAATTAAATTTTTGTCTCCTTTAGTAAATCCCGAAACATGCATAAAAGTCAAGGTCACTCTCGCTCCCCTCTCAATTGTACGATCGGCAGTCGTCTGCAGCGCTCCCTTTGTTTATGTTAGACTAGTTGCATACCCGTGCTTCACTACGGAGAACATTCGAATTAAATGCAAAGGTCAATGTATGCAATTAAGGCCAAAAATATATATATACAGTGGTACCTCGACTTACGAGTTTAAATCGTTCCATGACGGAGCTCGTAACTCGAAATACTCGTATCTCGAATCAATTTTCCCCATTGAAATCAATGGAAATGCCATTAATTCGTTCCGGGCTCCCCCAAAACACCCCAATTTTTTGTTACATGCTTTTAAATAAGAAAAATGTGCTTATAGACGACGAACATGTTATAAATACGCAATACAATAGAATGTACTGCAATAAATTTGTTTTTTATTAAGTGTAATGTACAACATTTATCTTGGAGATCAGACTTCAAGATGCTGATGGAAGAGGTGGAGAAAGGCTGAACTGAAAAATTAAATCTTATTCGTTGATTTTTTACCTTTTCGCCCCGCTTTCCTCACTTTCGCTGTTATTACAGCTACTCTCTTAAAGTGAACGAGTGAGACACGGAAACTGGGCGATTGTTGCATCGTTCACTGTGGCTGTAATGTCTAGATTCTTCTTTCTGAGAATCCGAAGAACGTTTTCTCAGAATCCCGAGAGCTTGCAATCCTAGGACCAAGGTCATCCCATCCCTTAGGCACCATGGAGAGTTCCAGTGTGGGGAAGGGAATTGAAGCTATCTCTCTGCGAGAGAGGTTGGGCGCTGTTCGGTTTCAGAGGGCGAATCAAGTTTGGGCAGAACAAGCTGCCCCGGGTGGTAATTGTTGAGTGTTAATCTTTCCGTTTAAGACTGGATAGTAGTCTCAGAATAACATGTATACAATTGTATAACAATTGTACATAAAGTTTGTAAATATTATATGCTTCTTGTGTTTTCATTTGATGAGCACGTAACATGACATTCGCTGCTCAAACTAGCGGTGGGATATCTGAAGCTTGCTCGTAACCCGAATTTTAGCTCGTAACTCGAAGCAAAAAATCTGCCGAAAGAATGCTCGTATCTCGAAAAACTCGTAAGTCGAGACACTCGTAAGTCGAGGTACCACTGTATTTATAAAAAAATCGTAACAGATATTTTTATAGGCAAAATAATGTAGAAGAAAATATTCAAATCAAATCTAATAAAACATACTAAAGAATATAGTACAGTTAATATAGTATAGTTTGAAGAACATTTCTTTTACTGTATTTTAATATTTTTTTTCCGTAAAGTCTCTTGGGCATCCCCGTGGTTGTGCAAGAGATGTCTAATTTTGCAGTAGTTACCTTTCTATGAGGGTGTGTTTCTTGTATTTTTCTCGTCTTATTCCATATATAATTTACCAAGTAAATTAAGAAGGACACTTTTCTTTTCCCATAATGTAACAAGATCGAGTGGGAATTTCCAGTCGCCAGTAAAAAATTACTAAAATTCCACTTTAAGAAACATTTTACCTCTAGTGGGCTAATCTGTTGTGCTGAGGAACCTATGTCAAGAGTGAAACTCATGGGTGCTGAGTGTGCAAGAGATGCCAATTTTTGCAGTAATTACCCCTGTTATGACGGTGTGTTGCTGATAATTCTGTCATCTCCCAGTGGTCTACGAAATGTTAACTAAATTCCTCCACTCCCCCTAAAAAAAATCACGAAAACTTCGTTATTTCCGTCTTTTGTTGGATAGACAGGGAACAGTCAGTCACGTGAGGAGATTTGGAGAAATTTCCCTTGCGAAACCCATCCTACGAGGGTAAATTTCGTGCAATTTCGCACTCTCTCAGCTGTAAATTTACCCCGAAAATTGTGAAGAATACTTTGTTTTATCAGTTTGTAGACTGGATCGATTGAAGTTGTCGGTCACCGGTAGAAATTCCTCTTTTGGAATTGTTTTGCCTCCCTTGTATTTGTCGGCTATGATATACTGATATATTGCGCCCATAATGAATGTATTTTGAGTAGTTATTAAGTGCGCAGTTCAACCACGATTATTTGAGGTGATGGGAAAGAGAGTTGCTTCTTATGAATTGAAAGCTAGTTTTAAGAAAGTCTGTTTAGGAAAACGTATGTTGTCATTGCATTTGAATTTCATAGTGGTTTCTGTCGAGCTTAATTGCAAGCAAGGTGGTAAAAGGTGAAAAGATTTGGGCTTTTTTAGAGTGGTTTAGCGTTTCTTTTACAAGTATAAATCGCACCGCAGTAGCCTTAACTTCTCCGATAAAGCAAAATAATAAATAAATGAAAAATCATTCAAATTATTCTTTTTTGATACATACCGTTTTTAAACTAACCTATAAAGAGTCTTTTAGGAGTTTTGAATATGGTTTACTGCATCTTTGAAGCAGTGCTTCACCAGCTTCTCGAATGAAGCAAAATTGTAGAATGGAACAAAAATAATCCCTCTGTAATACATTTTGTCGCTTTAAACTGTCTTTTAAAAAGTTTATAGAGGTTTTTAATTTAATAGTTGTTACTCTCTTTTTAACTTAGGATTACGTTCCTCAATAACGGTCCTGCGGAGAGAAAAAAATTGTCCGGCGTCGCGAGTTATAATTTTGGCAGCGCGCCAAACTCAGTAGCAGTAAACAGTTGAAGAGAAGAGTACCAAAATGCGCCAAAAAAAAAGAAAAAAAAGAGTTAAGCAATGATAAGAAATCCTACGTTAATAACCGTGGTAGTTTCGTTAGAAGAGACTGCCTGAAATATTTTTTACTAGATGATCTGCAGTCGCCTCACAAGCTTCTCGAATGTAAAAAAAAATTAAAGGGCAATAAAATTATCTTTCTATAATACACGCAGCTGATATAAACTTTAAAAAAATCTTTCAGAGGTTGCTTAACTTAATAGCCGTTTCTTTCTTTTTGACACAACGCTGTTACCTCAATGGCTACTTAAAGGAAATCAAAAGACACCAAAAATAATTCTTCTGTAATGCATAATGTCGCTTTAAAATTTCTTTAAAAGCGGTTTCTCGCTTCATTGACGGAAGCCACAGCGGCTTCCCAAACAGAGCAAAATTAGAAAAGATAACAATGGTCATCCTTCTGTTAAGCGTGTTGGTGCTTTAAATTTTCCTTAAAAAATTTCCTTAGTGTTCTTTTTAAATAGCTGTTTCTCGCTCTATTGACGTAAATGCTTCGTACAGCTGTCAGCTTCCCGAAGAGGGCAAAATGGTAAAAGGTTACACAAATATCTTTTTTGTGATGCACTCACATACAAGTCGTTCTTAAATCTTCCTTTAAAAAGTCTTTTAGGTACGTTTTTTATTAAATAGCGGCTTCCCGCTTCGTTGACGCAATGCACTGGAGTCTTCTCCAGTTTCTCCAATAAAGTAAAATTGAATAAAGGAACAAAATTAGCACTGAAATACACGTTGTAGCATTAAGTCTTCTCTTAAAAAGCTCCTTAAAGATTTTCAAAACTTTAGTGAAGTTGCTCTCTTCTTTGACGCAATGTTTAGAAGTTGCTTCACCAGCTTCTCGAATAAAGCAAAATTATGAAAAACAATTATTCCATATGCAATGCATATTATAACTTCAAACTTTCTTCGAAGACAATATTTTGGAGGTCTTTTTTGCTTAATAGCGACTTCTGGCTTATTTACATGGGCCTGAAATTTACTTAGCCATCTCGCACAATCGGAATTCTGTCCTGCATATAAAAATAAAGCATGGGAAGGATTTGTTTTATATATACTCAGTATAGAAACATGAAAATGATTGAGAGGTAAACTTACAAAATTACGAAAACGCGTCTTTAATTGCAATAAGCCCGATGTTCATAATGGAAAAACACTACCTTCTCTTTTACATACATATTTCGTGCACATGTCCCTCCTCATACAAATTCTAAAAATGACCCCCGAACGCCGCAAAACTATCTTCTGCATCTCATTTCAAGCTTTCTTGACGCCTTAATCACCACTTGAACTCATTCACGCCGCTCCCAAGAAACGTCATTATCTCATCAATAATTCTCAAGTCTTGGGATTACAAGAACGGAAACCTCCGCTCTGTGACGCAACTTTTGAATTACAGTAATCAAGGAGCTTTGCAATCGAAACAACGATAAACAAGATAGATTGAAATATATTAGACTGACTTCTAGATGTCCCTCGATGAGTTTTAGAATAATTTTGTAGCTGTTGTTAGCGAAATTTTCTGGTAATACGAGCTAGATGATGGATTTCGGATTGCAGCTGCATATTTTGAATAGCAAATAATCTGTAGATGGAATCTGCTACCGCTTGAGAAGGAAAGTGTCTTTATTTAATGTACATCACTGTATTCTCGATAGATACTTTCCTGAAGAATGCGTGTAAAAAAAATTCGTGTAAAAAAAGACATTGTATCTATGGATGAAAAGAAGATTGGTTCCAGATCTAAAAAATCAGTGAAAATAATTTTTAAAAACCCTATGAAAATATTCTTTTTAAACTTATTATTTTTTTCTAACAAAATACACATGCAATAACATGTAATGTAAATTAAAAAATTCTTCATGAACAAAAAAAGTTGTTCTACACATAAAATTTTTTTATTCATTTTCACTTTCTGACAATAAACGGCGCATACGTTTGCGCACGACTGGAATAATATTTCGCAATTGTAAATATATGTAAATAAGTTATGTGATAGAATAAAAGAAGAAAACGTGACTGGAATTCTTGAATCAAAACAGAACTGGATACACTATCGTCAAAAATAATACGCCACAAATAAAATTTTGTTTTCTTAGAATTTAGGCAAAAAAAAATAATAAATTGAGAAATTAGATTGGACCGCTCGTGTTAAATCAAAATGACTCGTGTAAAAAGAGAATGAAAATTTATTTTGATTTCATGTAAAATCAAATTCGTATAAAAAAAGTTCGTGCAAAAACAGAATTAGGTGTATATCACTGCATTCTGTAAAATTGGTACACTTCCTTGAGTAAGAATTTCCTTTACACTTATCAAACTTTATATCAGTCACTGTAAGAGACCCGGTAGATACACACCGGTAGTAGACCAATACAGGTAACCCGGTAGATAGGTGAAATCGTGAAAATGCCGTGTTGTGTGAAACCGTGTTATATGAGACCCAGAGACAGTACAGAAAGGGGGAGGGTTACGTTCCGAAAACTTATTAAAAACAAACAATCTTTTTTTAAATTCCATATAAGCAATTTAATTTTTATTAAAAATATAAATGTATGTATAACACAAAACGAAAAGAAACAAAAAATATTATTTTCATTTAATGCGACCTTAATTTAAAAATGTCTTCCTCATCACTGCTCAGTACAATCAAACGAGAACATTTTTTCGGTTGAACGATATAACCTTCACTTTCAAAACCTTTCTCTTCATTTAGATTTTTTGCAACTTCTAATTTGTTTATACATTTTCATGTAAAGCCACTATAGTTCATTATTCCTTCCCGTCATTATTTTAATGAAATTTAGTTTTTAAAATGTGTTATGCAAAAATCATGTTATATAGTGCTGTAGAAGTTCAGTGGTGTACAAAGGTTTTGGCAATTTTTTTAATCGTGTTAGAGCGAAACCGTGTTACAGGTTGTAGTGTTATACGAGGGTTCCCGCAATTTATCCTATCGTGTTAGAGCGAAACCGTGTTGTAAGAGGCCGTGCTGTAGGAGGGCTACCTGTACTAAGATAAAGGACGACCAATTTACATATTTCTGCCTCATATATGATTTAATCTGTCGAGCTGGGATTGTGAGTCCTTTAAGTGTATGCTCAGGCAAGCATCAATCGTAAATTAGCAGTAATATTTGGTTGGAATCTGCGCTTTATTTTGCAATATATATGATTAAAGCTGCTGTGTACTATTCTAAAAATGACCCCCGAACGCCGCAAAAGTATCTTCTGCATCTCATTTCAAGCTTACTTGACGACTTAACCCTACTGGATTCGCTCATCTCAGTGTAAAGCTATGGAGAAAATGTGTCTACTATTGACAGCTACATAAATGCTGATAATCCAACAAAAATGGTACTTTCAGATAGCCTGAACTTATCTGCACTTTGCAACAGGTTTCATTTTACAAATTTCATCCACCAAAGGAATTTAGGAGCGTTTAGAACACGCTATGCCAGATTTTTTTTTACCCCGAATCATTCAAATTTTAAAATATTATTTGCATTTTTTTATCTTGGGGAAATATGTCCCAAGGTGTAAAATTTCATTCTCTATTACGGAGTACAATTTTAAAAATAATCTTTCAATCCAAGGCGGCAATCAATGAATACATTTTCTCCATAGGTTAACATTGGGGTGAGCTAATCCAATAGGGTTCGTAGACAGCAGCCTTAAGAGTAATCAGTAAGATGTGAAGGCCTTATTTGAATAGTAGTCCAACTCCACTTTTAAAAAAATGGAGTTAGCCTCACTTTCATGTTCATACAAGTCATTTCTATCTTATTTTCAAACTGGTACTCCTCCAGCTTATTTCTGCTGCCAACAAAGGGCATTACAAATCAGACTTCAGCAGTCATTTCTCAGCACTCATTAGACTTTAAGGCTCTGTATCTCAAAATGAACAAAAATGGAGTTGGACCACTATTCATAGTTTCTTTGTTTTTTACTACCATAAGATGATGTTAAAATTATAAAGAATTATGAACGTTCAACCTAAAGGTACATGGGAAGTCCTGGAGATCCAGGTCAAGTACAAGAGGTATCTTGGGTAGGGTTTCCAGAATATCTCTTTTAAAGAGAACATGTCCTCATTTTCTCCAATCTTTTCGTTCACTCTTTAATATTTCATTTTTTTTTTGCCCTCTTTCTTCCTCAGTTAATTTTATCCCAATATCATTTTAATGCCTAAAAGTTTGCCAGTATGATTTTTTTAATACCAGACCATAATGGAAATGTAGAAAGTTCATTTTCGATGATTGGGGCATAGTGGATAAAGAAGAGAAATCGTCTCAACATAGAAAATGTTAAATCAATATTATCTGTATATATATAAAACAGTTCCGTAACTGATTGACTGACTGACAGATAACGCACAGACCAAACCGCTGGATCTAAAGGGCTGAAATTTTGCATGCCGATTCTTCTTATAGTGTAGGGGGTGCACTAAGAAATATTTTTGAAAAATTCTTCTTAGATTTTTTTAAATTAAATTTTTAAGGTGCTTTTGTAATATCTTTAAGAGTTTGCATTAAAAATAATAATCTGAGGGTTATAAAATTTATATCACGAGAAAGATCACAAAAATTCCTTTAAAATAAAATATTTTTCGAATCTTTACCTCCCTTTTCTGATTTTTGGTGAATTTTTAAATATTAATTTTTAGAATTTAATTTATTAAGTGCTGATCAAGTTGTTTCTTCTCTTTTTGTGATACTTCAAATTAATTTTGCGTCACGTTTATAGCAACGAAATAAATTGACAAAAAAATATTGAAATACGGTAAAAGATAAAATTTAACCATTAGACTAATTTAGATGAAAGGTTTTTAATAATTTAATTCAAATTAGTATGTTTTATGGATATTAAACGTACAAATGAATTGCATACATTGACCGTTGTATTTAATTTGAATATTTTCTTCTACATTATTTTGTCTATAAAAATATCCGTTGCGATTTTTTTATAAATATATATATATATTTATTTTTTTGGCATTAATTGCATACATTGACAGTTGGATTTAATTTGAATGTACTCCGCAGCGAAGTACGGGTATTCAGCTAGTTAGTAACATATAATTATAAAATTATATCACGTGAGAAAGTTTATAATGAAATAAAAAGTGGTAACAATTGCTATCAGAATCTAGTAGCTAAAAAACATGTGAGGCTAAAGGGATAGGGAAACCTTAATGTGATTTTTTAATATTATATTGTAAGTAGATAGATTAGTAGGGATACGTAATTTTCGTATTTACGAAAGAATAGATGCGAATAAATGCAAAAATTATTTTTTTTACTACTTTTCGGCGAAAACTGGGTGATGAAAGGCTTTTTAAACTAAATTAGGTAATAATAGTAATAATTTATTAACGTAATTGCTTATCTAAGAACATCCACGGTCTTTAACTAAGAGATCTCACTCTCGAAATTTGCTTATTACTTACTGTAAATGACTTAAGAAAGAGAATGTGGAGACTACTACAATGTTAGCTTTTAACATTTAACTGAGAATTTTGATACTTACCTAACTAAGAAAGTAAAAATTGTGATTTTTTTTTAAATCAAAGCGAAATTTTGGAATATACACAGAGTGTTTCATATTGAATGGGACAAAAATAATAGCATAGTACAAATTCTGTAATTGATTTATTTAGCCGAAGCAAATTAATTCTGAAACTACACAAGTTTTATCTGGCAACAGCGAAAAGTCTTCCGATTACGAAATCGCCGCTAGACGCAATGTTAATCGAAATGGCGCCATCCATGCTAAAGAAAGCGTACTGTGTTTTGGAATACGCCAAAACATCTTCGTTTATCGTTCCCTCAGTAGTGGGGAAACGAGTAAGAGGGAGTACGAGAATTTAAGCTCGTCATATATATATATATATATATATATAAAGGAATTAAATCGAGATAAAAACGTTTTTATCACAGACTGTATTTTTTTGTACAGGGTGGCTAATAAATACTGTAACACTCCAAAAAATAAGAGTTAATTTTAATCGTTTGGAAAAACAATTTATCTATCTATTTGTGTGATTGGCAACTTTTTGTAAACGCAGACGATTTTTGTTTAAAGTAAAACATGTAGAATATTTTTAAAGATGGAAGCCAAAAGGTTAATGGTTAAACAGCTTTTTGATCGCGGATTTTCTGCAGGTAAAATATTTAAGCAATTAAAATGCCTTGGTTTTAATAAGACGTTTATATATAGGACTATAAATCGATTATTGGATACCAATAGCTGTAAAGATCGACCAAGGTCCGGTCGTCCACGCACTGTTCGTATAAAAGAACGTATCAAAATAATTCGTGAAAAGATACGAAGAAATCCACAACGTTCTGCAAATAAATTGGCTGCAGAAGGGAACATCAGTCGCAGAACTATGCAACTTATCATAAATGAAGACCTGGGTTTTCGCCCTTATCGCAAAAGAAAAGTTCAAGGTTTGACTACTGCACAAATAGTAAAAAGGTTACAAAGATGTAAGAAATTGCTGAACCGGCACGGTAGCAAAAGTGTTGAAAAAATAATTTTCTCTGATGAGAAGCTGTTTTGTACAGAACAAAGTTATAATGCTAAAAATGATGTTGTATATTCAGCAACCTTCGAGGATATACCTGAAAATCTTCGAACTGTTAAACGCTTTCAGAACAAGAATTCTGTTATGGTTTGAGCTGCAGTGTCACACAATGGAAAACTGCCTCTGAAATTCATCGATAAAGGGGTAAAAATCAATGCTGAATATTACAAACAGGAAGTATTGGCTACACGTTTATTACCACATGCTAACAGATTGTATCCCAAAAAGAATTGGATATTTCAGCAAGATTCTGCACCGTCCCACCGATCCAAAACAACACAGGAATGGCTCCATGCCAATTGCCCGAAGTTTATCAAGCAAGAAGATTGGCCACCTTCTTTACCAGATCTAAATCCTTTAGACTATTGCATTTGGGGGATTTTAGAGTCTAAAGTAAATGCTAAGCAGCACAGAAGTTCGGACTCCCTCAAAGCTTCCATACGGAGTGAATGGGACAAATTACCTCATAAAATGATTCGTGCCGCAATAGGACAGTGGCGTAAGAGATTATCTTTAGTAATCGATAAAGATGGCGGTCGATTCGAGTAAAATTATTTCATGGTAAACTTTCATGTATAATGTTCATAATATTGTTGTATTTTCCATTTTCTATTTCATCTGTGTGTAATTAAATGATTCGATATTTGTCACAGTATTTATTAGCCACCCTGTATACATTAATTATAAATTATAGTTGAAGAGTTTGAATATTATATTCGCATATATCCATACACCATTATCTTTTCTTATTCGAAAAGTTCTCTGTATATATTTTCAACAGCTGACAATCCTAATTATGAGTATTTGTCAGATTATATGGGGTATGAGTGTGATATCCAGTAAAATAATACCCGTACAGGTACCGCAAATACTTCATAAAAGCGACTACAGACTGTCAAACGTCTAGATTAGAATTCACGGTCGGACGTGAATGAACTGGATATTTTTTTAAAAATTAAATACAATTGTTATTGGTGTAGTGTGGTAATTAATAAATAATATATAATACGATATGAAAAAAAATTGACAAAAAAAATAATTATGCTATGGAAATAAAAATTAGTACGCAGTGAAAAAGGTTATGCACATTTACTGAAATGAAATAAGAGTAATGATTGAAGAGTTATATAGGGGTCACTTAGTGTAAAATTTAATTTTTTAAGGTTAAATTTTTTAAGGTTAAATTTAATTTTTTAAAAAATGAATGATTTTTCCGAAAATATTATATTAATTTTGGTATAAAAAAGGAAAACCCGAGAAAAACAACTCAAATATTTTACGCAGAAATTATTTAAAATTTTTCAAAAAAATTCCCTTTTTTATATTTTTTTAAGAATTACTTATTTTTTTAACATCTAAATTCTAGATAGTTTCAACTCGACTTGCTGACTTAATGAGACAGAAGTGAACGTGAGCTGCATAATAATAATCTCATCCAGCTTAAAATCCAAGTTCAGCTTTGTCAACGGTTTTAAGCTGCATCGGTCAAAATGCCGCTTCATGATATTTGACGCCTGTACAGAGGCTGTTCACACATTTTTTAGACGATGTATATTGTATTCACAAAACTAAATTACATAAAATTCTTGTGTTTTAAATGTTCTATTTGACATCCCTTGTTCTGAACTATCTTTCGACACCGCAATTTCCAGGATAATAATGCCTTTTGAAGTGTCAGAAGAGGTATTCTATCCCATTCCTCCTGAACAGCTTTCCAGAGTCCTGTAAGGGATTTGGGACGACGTTTGGATAATGCAGATTTTAAAAGCCCGAAAGCACAAAATTCCATAGGTGATACATCGGGAGATTTAGTAGGGATATCAGTGAAGGGTATAGCCTTGATACCAGTTTTTTGTTCCATTTCTTTTAGGAAATTTACAGTGGATTTTGATGTGTGACTGCTAGCTTTGTCCTGATGGAGTCTCAAAGATTGATGGCACTGTGGGTAAAGCGATGGTATTTCATTCAGAAAGATTGGCGATAAAATATGTTCCTGATAGTATTTGGAGTTAATCTTGACATTTTTTTCCACTCTCTTTATTATAACTTGCCATTATAAGAAAAACCAGCAGCAATCATGAATCCCTTAGAAAAACTTTCTTTCGATTCTTTGAACCATGTACTTAAATTTTTTTCTCCCCTTTTATGATAATAAATGGCTCTTTTTTTGTTGCAATCATTTAAATACACACATGATTCATCTATTGTGACAATTGTTTTCCATTTTCTTTGGATAAGTGTTTCTCATATAGAATTCTGTAGCGTGTCCTGCGTTCAGCGATATGATTTGGAAGAAGACGATGCACATTGCGTTTTTTCGCTTTTTTAAGATTTAAATCAACGTTTATCATTTTGTTTACAGTGGACACCGAGCATTTTAATGATTTTGCAACTGTCCTTTGACTAGGGGGATTTTCTTTTAACATTAAACAACGTACCTTTGCAATAGTCGAAGATGTCCGTTTTTTCCTTGGATACTTGTTTGGAATTTTTGTCCCACTTGAGGCTCCAATTTGACGTTTTTTTCCTTTCTTGTTGACGATATTATCTATCGACGCTTTAGATATCACAAAACCATGACTCTCACATCGTTTTTGGATAACGGAGTATGCATATTTCTCTTCGGAAAGAGCATAAATGTAGCCTTCGAACCACTGCTTTGTTAAAAAAGCCATTTTGAATAAAAACAAAACTTTCAAGCCACAGACCATAATTTTGACTTTTAAAAACATAGTACAATTGCAATTATTTCTTTTGCAGCAAATGATTTTTTATTACTGCTTACCAAAATCGTCTAAAAAATGTGCGAACAGCCTCTGTATAGTCCAATGTCTCATTGCTTTTCCAAATGCGTCGCCATTTTAATTAATGTATACTCGAGTCAATTGGTAGATCCAGATCACTTCATCCAGATACTCTGGTTTTAGAAATGAATAATCCATATATATAACATCCTTTAGGTGGAAATAAAGGCATCTTTGTTCTTGAGATTTTAATAAGGTCGATGGAAAAAACGTAAGATAGTGACAGAATGATTATCCAAAAAGGAAATTAAAGCATGACTAAACTTGTGACATCAAGTTAAAGTGGGCCGTATAAAATGTTACATTACTGATTTTTTCATCTGGCAAATCAGTTTATTTCTCGTGCACTAATTACTCCATTAATATATATATATATATATATATATATACACTCAAGAGTCAAAACATTATGACCACCTGTCAATAACGAGTTGGCCCACCTTTGGCGCGCAACACAGCTTCAACCCGCCTTGGCATGGATGCCACAAGTCCTTGGTAGATGGCCGGAGACAGATTGTACCAGATGTTTAAGCAACGGTCACGCAAATCCGAGATATTGCGAATTGGTGGTCTTTGAACTCTGAGCTGCCGTCCCATGACATCCTAAATGTGTTCTATCGGATTGAGATTCGGTGAGTTAGGCGGCCAGGACATTAACTGGAATTCAGCATCATGTTCCTGGAACCACTCCAACACAATTTTAGCCTTGTGACATGGGGCGTTGTCCTGTTGGAACATTCCATTTCCAGCTGAAAAAACAGAGGCCATGTAAGGGTGCAACTGGTCCGCAATGACGTTCAGATACCCTGTAGCATTCATGGTCTGCTCTACCACAACCACGGGTCCCAGAGACGCCCAAGAGAACGTCCCCCAAAGCATAATACCGCCACCACCGGCCTGTGTATGACCTACTGTACATTGAGGGAGCAACAGTTCGCCTGGAAGACGACGTATCCTGACACGTCCATCGGCGTGATGAATGACAAACCGGGATTCATCAGACCAGGCAACTCTCTCCCACTGATCCATGGACCAGTCTCGATGTTCCCGGGCACAGCGCAGGCGCAGTTGGCGATGAAGCTTGGTCAGCAAAGGCACACAAGTGGGACGTTTGCTTCGTAGCCCCATATCCAACAGTGTCCGTTGAACAGTGTGCTGCGATAATATTCTACTTGGCCCTGCATTGTATTGGGCTGTCAGCTGAGCCACTGTCTGACTCCGGTTTTGCTTCACCATGCGAGACAGTCTCCGACGACCTTTTTCTTTGACAGCGTGTGGACGTCCAACACCATGTCGTCTACTGCTGGTTTCACCGTCATTCATCCACTTTGCATAAGTACTAACAACTGTAGGTCGCGAACAACCCACGAGTCGTGCAGTTTCGGAAATACTTGTTCCGAGCCTTCGAGCCATTACAATCTGCCCTCTATCAAAGTCGCTTAGATCCGCAGCCTTTCCCCTCACACACAGAAGTAAGTGAAAGAATGATTCTTCAGACTCTCCAGCAGCAGTTAAATACCACTTCCACCTGATCACGCGCCTTCCACGTCATCCAGGCGAATTCATTGCAAAATGTAGGGGTGGTCATAATGTTTTGGCTCTTGAGTGTGTATGTATATATATATATATATATATATATATATATATGCACACACACACACACACACATATATATATATATATGTGCACGCGTGTGTGTGTGTGTGTTTGTGTGGCAACAGAGCTATGGCAGTATTATGCAAACTGTACTGAAAGGCCACGCCTTCGGCGCGTGCAAATTAACGTATAACTACCGCGATCTCAATCTCTCCGATAGTACACCAAAATGAGATAAGGCTAACATATCGTTATTGCTATTAGTATGTATTTTATGTCTGATTGTTAATAAAACGATTCAGCTCTATTTCTTCCGTTCTGTTATTTACAACTTTGAACAACAACGTGACCTATATAATTGTCATTATATTTTGTTTAAGACATCCAGAAACTACAATTTTTCATAAACTGTTTGAATTCGCACCGTACTTCGTGTTACATCTATTGCGTGTTAATGAAATTACAGCTATTAAACGGGCTTCTGATCACACTCAAAGCCGAAACGAAAAATGAAAAGAGGAGGCACTCACAATCATCAGCCAAGGCAGCTTCGGGAGGAGGTTCTTGATAGTGAAGAAGTACACAATGCAGAAGATGAGGGTGACGATGAAGAAAATGGCGACTACAAACATGAAGAAGTTTGTGTACGTTGTGAGTACGGGGGATCCGCATCCCATACAGATGATGGCAATGAACTGCAAGAACAAAAAATAAGTTTATATAAACGGTCACTGAACAATTTAAAGAAAATTGCAATTTCTTTATCAAATTTAGAAACGTTTGGCGACATAAAATACAATAAAATCAGAATTTTGTATTCCGATATCAATATGGGATTCACTCTTTTGGGTAACGAAATTGGAAATCACAGTAACAAGAGTTTAACCCTTAAGTTCAAGTAATCCCCTTAAGTACTTAAGTTCTGTAACACATTTAGAAACTTTTGGCGACATAAAATACCGGGTGGCCATAATTAAACTGACAGTGCTCACAGTGTTCTGTAGCGCGATCTATTTGCGAGAATGACGCCAAATTTTGTAGGAAGATTAAACAAGACGGGGAACGAAGGATTCCGCGGAAAAATAAATTAGTTCCAAAAGTCACCGCTAGGGGAATATTTGGCGCTATGATGGACCTACGATAAATTCCGCTGTGAACCCACACCAAACAGTTACCTTTGGTGAATGTAAGGGAATTTCTGTGACTGCATGTGGTGATTTGTCATCCCAAATTCGGCAGTTCTGGGTATTCACAGTTCCATGCAGGTAAAAGTGGGCCTCGTCTCCCCATAAGATTTTCCACGGCCAAGCATCATCCACCTCCATTCTGGCAAGAAAGGTGAGAGCAAAAGTCAATCGCTTATCATGGTCGGGGTACAGTAACTCCTGTACACGGCTGATCTTGTACGGATAGAAGTTGATAATCTTTCGTAAGATTTTCCATACCGTACTGTAAGGCATATCCATATTCCGAGCTAATCCACGAGCGCTAGAGATGGCAGCAATATTGTCTGGTCCTCTTTTGAGAATCGCCGTGGCAACTGCTTCGATTGTATCCTGTGGTACAGGTTTTCGTCCTCTGCCTGACTGAACCTTCAGAGAACCTGTTTTCTCAAACGTCGCAACCATTGCTTTTAGCCCATTAACTGACACAGGACCGTTACCTTTACGCATTTTTTTTGTACGTTCTAAAAGCACGAAGAGCGGCTGACGCGTTGCACTGATTGAGGTAAAAGAATTTGACCAGTAACGCACGCTCGACTAAAGAAGGAGACATTGCACATAAACTTTCAATCCGATTGATTCGAAACGTAACACATTGCCTTTTAAAACCCAAGCAGCTGGCACTGTGCCAATGGATGTAACGTGAAATTTGAATAAAGAACTTCTTCTTCTGCTCAGCGTACGTGATATCGCAGATCACGAGACTTTATCGGTGTTTATGTAGATTTTTACGCTTTTTTAAAAGTGTTGCCATATTGCACTTGAACTAAATAAGAAAATGTGCATAATAAAAGGTAATTTTATTCCGTATTAATTTGCATTTGTTAACACTCTATTTTCTATTACACAGCGCCAAATATTCCCCTAGCGGTGACTTTTGGAACTAATTTATTTTTTCGCGGAATCCTTCGTCCCCCGTCTTGTTTAATCTTCCTACAAAATGTGGCGTCATTCTCGCAAATAGATCGCGCTACAGAACACTGTGAGCACTGTCAGTTTAATTATGGCCACCCGGTACAATAAAATCAGAATTTTGCATTCCGATATCAATATGGGATTCACTCTTTTGGGTAACGAAATCGGAAATCAGTGTAACTAGCGTTTAACCCGTAAGTCCAAGTAGTTCCCTTAAACCCTTTAACCCTTAAGTCCAAGTAGTCCCCTTACGTACTTACACTACTGGCCAAAAGTATTGCAAGTTTGAGAAATCTAACATTTTTTTTTCAAGAATCAGCCCTCCAAAATAATATTTTTTCATTGGAACTGATCTTTTTTAATGTCAATATGTTAAATTAGTTTAAACACAAGATATGATTAAGTTATTGGACAAAAATAATTATTTAATTTTATAAAAAATAACACAAAAAATGTACAGGTTATCAAAAATCGGCACCTATTTTGGTTCCCCGGAATAAAATGAATTAAGTAAACAATTTCAAGTTCTTCTGAGCAGAAAAGATAATAAATGAGTACAATTGAACCAAAAAGCATTTAATATGTTGTAGGACCTCCCCTGGCTTTGATCCAACAACATAACCTATATGCCAACAACAACATAATCTATATGCTTATCATATCTATTACGCAAAGACTTTATTTTAAACAAAATTAATAAATCAATATGTTTAGTTTTCTGAGTTGGTTCGAAGAAAGCTTATAATACATCTGTGCATTTATTACATGCATCTAATAAACACAAGTGCGTATCAAACAGATAAAGCCTTTCGAAATTTCTACGTACACACGAAAAAACATTTGTTTCCATGAAATATTTACGATATTTCATTGTAACAGACCAGATGGCGAGCAGAAACTGTAAAAAGAAACAAACGACGAAGACAACAATGGGTTTTACTGCTTGTTTACCGCCTGATATTTATAGTTGTTGAGAGCTTTCAGGTGTTTGCGAGACGTGAACAAAATACGTACCTTAAAATGTGATAGACTGAAACAGATATATGTTACTGAATAGTGGCTCAATTGGGCAATACGGAAATGGAAATTAGGTTTGAAAATGAATTGCTCATAAAAATATGAAAAAGAAGGAATAGAAATTTTTAAATAATATGGTGAAATCAATATATATATATATATATATATATATATATATATATATATAATATATATATATATATATATATATATATATATATATATATATATATATATATATATATATATTATATATATATATATATATATATATATATATATATATATTCGCAAAATGTTCTTGGTTCCAAGGAAAAGTTCGAAAAATAGAGAAATTCGCAAAATAGAGGTTCGTTAAATAGAGGTCCGACTGTATATATATATATATATATATACATGCATATGAAAAAGAAGGAATAGAAATTTTTAAATAATATGGTGAAATCAATGTGTGTGTGTATACATACTGTCGTGGATTACGACATATAAAAAAAATAGAAAAGGTGCAGACAAACCAATTAAGGCGAACAAACGGGACGGAAAATGAAACAGTGAAATGACGCCAGAAGATACAAGAAGAATGTCGTGGGGATACGGTATGTTAGAAGTTCGAAAAGTGCAGACAAGCCAATTAAATGGAACAAACGGGGGTAAAATGAAAAAATTGAAATGGCGCCTATTTGTACAAAAGACCGCATGAAGAAGAAGGAATTGAAAAGCAACAGTTAAGATACGAAAAAGCGATGGGGCTACATGGAGGGGACATCGAGATGAAAAGGGAATTGTTGGCAAAGAGAAGATGACCCCACACATAGGAGATGTTCTGGGAAAACATGATCCCTAGAAAGGCAGGGGTGAGTCGAAGGCGGAAATGTTTTAATATGAAACCCTCACTCTGAATGGTTTAAAGAAATAATTAGGTGGTAAAAATTAGCGAATCGAAGTGGAAGTGAGAGAAAAGGTTGAACATGAGTGACGAATGAAAATGAAAAAGACGGGGCGTTGAGAAGATAAAAAACAGAGAGAGTGAGAATATTAAAAAAAATTGATTGATTTTGACACTCAGACTCAGCACACGGATATAGAGTAGTAGCCTCGTAAGCGAGAAGTTTAAAAAGAGTATATGGAAGATTGCGCCCAGACTTAGCGCATCGCTATAAGCCTGCAAGCCAGCGATGAGAGGAGAATAGATGAATAATAGAGCCGAGAGAGATTGCCTGACCCCTGCAAGCTAGCGATGAGAGGAGCATAGAGGAGCGTCGGAGCCGAGAGAGATTGCCTGACCCCTGCAAGCTAGCGATGAGAGGAGCATAGAGGAGCGTCGGAGCCAAGATAGATTCCCTGACCCCTGCAAGCTACCGATGAGAGGAGAATAGTTGAGCTACGGAACCAAGATAGATTGCCTGACCCTTACAAGCCAAAGATGGAGAACCGATCATGCCGTTAAAGCCCGCCTCTTCCCGCGCCATATAGCGATTCTGATGACTGCGTTCCCCAGCGAAAAGTGAATCCTGATGAAAGATATCCCAATCGATGCACGTGAATACGCCGGCGAATGTTTTCCTTCTGCAGTCTGCAAAAATGGAGGTAACCTTTCATTACCTATTGCCAAAAAGTCTATAAATCCCCGAGTCTTATAATATAGGCGGAAGTTAAGAAATAATATATATTGCGTACTGAGAATGAAGTCAATTTAAATAAGTGAGATAGTATAATTAAATAATCCCTTGATATAATGAGTATTTCTTTAGGTTGATAATTATCAATAATATAATTGAATGTGTAATCATATATGTGTTATGTTAATAAATCAATGTATTGTTTAGAATTCAGAGTAATGGTATAATTGCCTACTATTATACTAAATCACGACCACCCAATTAACTCTACCACACATACATACATATATCTATATATATATCCTTTTAAAAAAGCATTAATTATGTATACGTTTGTCATAGCCATTATGCTCAGAGATTTTCAAGAAAATTCATAATTTAATGCGTATTACATTAAATTAATATGTATATTATTAATTTGTAAATCCAGTTGTGCTATTCATAATTTAAAAAATTGAAATTTATTTTTCTTCGTTATTTATGCGCGGAACAGATTAAGATCCGTGCGCCTTTGGTGAAGTATTTCTGAATTAAGTTTGAATTGAGTTTAATATTAAGTTTCATATAGCTATCTGACTAAAAATTTGACTAAAGATATGTATAATGTAAATAAAGATACAAAAATTGATAACGTAGGCTTAATTTCAAATCTTAATTAGACTGCACATCACCTAAATTTCAACGATTAGGAGGAATTTAAGTCAGTTCCGATACGGCCTAGCAATGAAAGTTTTCTTTGAGATATTTTAATGAAACATTTTTATCCATTTGTGTTATTCATAATTAAAGAATCGAAATTAATTATTTTTTGTTATCGACGTGTCGTGCAGGTCAAGAACAGACCACAATTTAGAAAAAAAATTAGTAAGAATTTATTTAGTAGACAAGAATTTCTAGGAAATGATTGCAATAGAAATTTTCGTTCCGTATAGGAGAAAGACCAGCATTGAAAAAAAAGTATTCCTGTAAAATGTTATATAATAGAAAAGAATTTCTGGAAGATGTTAGATTTGGAAATTTGGTGACACGTTAGGAGCAAAAAACAAATCATTTGAAATCTGTTTTGTGAAGAGAAATGTGAATTAGAAGAATTTGAGGCAAGTAATGTAAGGGTAATGAACCTTTATTTATGAAAAATGAATTTCTGAAAAATGTTTGATTTGGAAATTTGGTGACACGTTAAGAGCAGAAAAAACCTTTGAAAAGAATTTTTTTTCTGAAGAGAAATATGAATTTGAATAATTTGAGGCAAGTGATGTAAGCGTAATGAGCCTTTATTTATTAAAAATGAATTTCTGGAAAATGTTTGATTTGCAAATTTGACAACACGTAGGCAGCAGAAAAAAACCTTTGATATCTATTTTTGTGAAGAGAAATATGAATCGAAGAATCAGAGGCAGGTGATGAAAGAATAATGTGCTTTTATTTATTAAAAATGAATTTCTGGAAAATGTTTTATTTGGAAATTTGGCGACACGTAGGCAGCAGGAAAAAAAACCTTTGAAATCTTTTTTGTGAAGAGAAATATGAATTAGAAGAATTAGAGGCTAGTGATGTAAGAGTTATGAGCCTTTATTCAATAAAAATAAATTTATAGAAAATGTTTGATTTGAAAATTTGGTGATTTGTAGACAGCAGAAAAAAAGCCTTTGAAAAAAATCTTTTTTGGTGAAGAGAAATATGAATTAGAAGAGTGATAAGCAAGTGATGTAAGAGTTGTGAGCATTTATTTCTCAGAAATAGAATTGTGGAAAATGTATACTTTAGAAATATTGAAAACATATATTGTGAAGTAAAGAAAAATAAGTTTTTAAGGAAATTTTCTTGGTGAAGAGAAATATGAATTAGAAGAATTTTAAGTAATATATATAAGAGTTGTGAGAACTTGTTTAGTGAAATAGAATTTCTGGAAAATGTTTACTTTGGAAATTTGGTCAACATATATGGGGAAGAAAAGAAAACCCCCTTTTTTAAGGAATTTTGTCGTGAAGAAAAACATAAATTAGAAGAAGGGAAAAATAGCGAAGAGTTGTCAGAAATTATTTAATAAATGAAAGTTTATGGAAAATATTCAGTGTGGAAATTTCGGCAACATACATGTAGAAAGCGTAAATAAAATTTTTTTTATTTTGGTGAAGAGAAGTGTGGATCCGAAGAAAAAGAAGTAGAAATACGGGTTTATTTAATAGAAAAGAATTCCAAAAAATGTTCGAATTGGAAATTTTTGAGGCGTATAACTGAGTGAATCATTTGAAACCCAAACATATAAACCAGTGTAAAAATTGCATTATTTCCCAATACGTTTGATTGGAACCATCGAAATTCGACTTATAAATTGAAGAAACGTGTAACCCAGAGACCCAGAGATTAATGATTTCCATAATTGGAGGTAATAGGTGCTTTCGCAAGTGACAAATAAACATATTTATCTCTCCAAAAACCTATAATTGCCCGTTAATTGAGAAGAGTACATTCATCACAGAATCCCCAGCTGTGCGTTCCAGTTTTGCCGGAAAGCACCATTACCTTTAATTGAGCCATCTTCCACCGTGACCGTGTGACTGAAGATTCATAAATAAACAACAAAGCCCGTGACTGATACACAACTGAAACTGCAATCATGCATTACGCGAGGACCTATAGCTGTTGGCAGAATTTCCGCTTTTCTGTAATCAGATACAAGGGAAAAAGCAAAATGTAACAAGCAGATGATTTGAATCTCTTAACGTTATGAGGGAATTTCTGATGGAGTTATTAAGAAATAGCTGAAATGCCAAGCATTGCAGACAGTTCCTTCTTCTACAAGAAATGCGCATAATGACATGTATTAAAGCAATTAAAACTTCTTATTTTAACTACAAGGCGATTACTCGAATGAGTAAACATGGATATATGTTTGCACATGCATAATGCGTAGTATTTTATGAAAAATAAATATAGTGCACCGATCATGAACATCAAAAATGGGATAAATAATCAAAAAGCGTGAAATAGAATCTATAAATATTTCTAGTTCTTCCAATAAATTATTAGGTTTCATTTTTAAGTCAAGAAACATAATTTAATATTGTCACCTTAATAATCCTTGAATTAGGCAAAGGAGATTAGCCTTTGCCTTTACTGTCTTCTAACGAAACTACCGCAGGTTATCAACATAGGATTACTTATCGTTGCTTACCTCTTTTGTATGTATATATGTATGTATATATATATATATGTACATATATACACATACATATATATATATATATATATATATATATATATATATATATATATATACTATATACACACACACACACACACACACACACACCCCCACA
>OU015499.1:38702701-38771083 GCA_907164885.2 Dolomedes plantarius | reverse complement strand
GAAATACGAAATGCCAAACACGTGCTAACTTTGGCTCAACAAAGGCTGGAGATACGTATAGATAAAAAATGTGAGACTACTTGTCGTCTCAAATTATTATATCCTTTACTACTACTTCACGTGGTGAATACTAATGTGTTGCAACGAGCAGCAGCGCGTTTCTTTCAATGTCAAAGGCAAGAAAGGGAAACGGAATTACCTGTTTTATGCAATAACCTTTTAGAATTACCCTTGTTTGATGCAAGCATTCGATTTCTTTCGCTTTCGGCGACAGACCTCGAAAGCAATGCCAGTTTCATACTATATTAGATTCAGATAATTAATTTTTTTTTTTCAATGTCCTGAGGCAGAAGGCAAAAGCGATGCTATTTTGATCCAAGTTAAATGTTAGGTGGGATTTTATTCCCGTGGTCAAAACCCCCTTTCTTTAAAAATTCATACTATATTTTAGGTTCTTTTCATCACAAAAGAAACAGGAAGGGAATGCTATACTTTCAAGTAAGTAGATTTCTTTTGATTTCGGCAAGGAAACAGAGAGTTGTTACAGTTTTGACCGATGTTTAATCAATGGCGACTCCGGGGGGGGGGGGGGGCAGTAGAGGCAATCCCCCCCCCAAAAAAAAAGCCCAGCGTATTTTTTTTTTCATAGCCCAAAATTATATAATCGTAGACCTAATACTAAATGAGTTTAAATTTAAAATGAGACGATGTTTATTTCTTATATATATATATATATATATATAACCCTAAGGGCCGACGTTTCCCCCCCCCCCAAAAAAAAAAGAAAAACTCTGGACTGGAGCCGCCCCTGTGTTTAATGCTGAGAGTATATTGCTTTGGATTTCGGTAAGGTAAAAAACCCGATGCAGTTTGGACCCATGTTATACGTCAGGATATAATCCTATCGATTTCGGCAATGAAACACACAACTGTGACCCATTCCAGAAACTTATAGGAGGTTTTTCTCAATTTTGGTAACAGAACAAGAAGCAAATCAAATTATAACCAAATACCATGCAATAAGAAGGATATAGAACACCGTTACAATGTTAACCAATGTTGAATGCTACGAGTATATTTTTTAGGATTTCAGTAAGGGGGAAAAGCCGATAATTTGAACCCATATTACACTTTAGGATAGATTTATTTCGGTTTCAGCAATGAAGCGACCCATTCTAGACACTGACAGGAGGTTTCTCTCAATTTTGGTAACAGAACAAGAAGCAAAAAATGCAATGAGAAGGAAACAGAAAGCCGTTAGATTGTTGACGAGTGCTGAATGCCAAGAGTATATTTTTTAGGATTTCAGTAAGGGAAAAAAAACTGATAATTTCAACCCATATGACACTTTAGGACAGATTTCTTTCGGTTTCGGCAATGAAACACACAATTGTGACCCTTGCTAGACACGGATAGCAGATTTTTTCTTTGATTTCGGTAAAAGAACAAGAAGCGAATTAAATTGTAACCCAATAACATGTAATAAGGAGATAGAAAGCCATTACAGTTTGGACCAATATTTAATGCTGCGAGTATATATATATATATATTGGATTTCGGTAAGGAAAAAAATGATACAATTTGGACGCATGTTACACTTTAGGATAGATTTCTTTCGGTTTCGGCAATGAAACACACAACTGTGACACATCTTAAGCAGAGCCTGACTAAGGCAGGGGCATACATGGCAGTTGTCCCGGGCCCCCACATTAGAGGGGGGCCCCAAATCGAATAGAAAGTTTATTTTATGTTTCCTTCTTTAATGAACTTTTTTTAGATGTGCTATATCACTTTTAATGATGGACATAGAATTGTCAGAAAATCAATAAAATGGACAGAACGATATTTCGTCTGACCATTGGAGGGGGGGACTTTATAGCTATTTTAGGTTCTAGTCAATTTTCTTGTTATATATCTATAATGAGGTGAAAAATTTAAATACCTCCATAACGATCAGTTCTTCATTACTGAAGTAGTGAAGCAGAGCGGGGCCCCCAACGAAGTTTTTGCCCCGGGCCCCAATTAGGCTAAATCGGGCCCTGATCTTAAGACGAAGGCAGATTTCTTTCGATTTCGGTAACCGAACAAGAAGTAAATCAAGTTGTTAACCAGTAAGATGTAATTAATGGAGAAATAGAAAGCGGTTACAGTTTTGACCAATGTTCAATGCTGTATATTTCTTTGGATTTCTGCAAGGGGTAAAAAAAAACCCCGATGCAATTTTGACCCATTTAACACATTAGGACAGGTTTCTTTCGATTTTGGCAATGAAACACACTGCTGTAACCCATGTTAGACCCTGATAATAGATTTCTTCCGATTTCAGCAACAGTACAAGAAGCATATCAAAATGCAAACCAGTAAGAGGCGAGAGTAAATTCCTTTCGATTTGGGTAACGGGGCAAGAGGAGATTTATTGACAATGCTGAACATTGGACTTTGACGAAGAGCCCGTGCTAAATGTCAGCAGTAGATTTCTTTTGATTCTGGCAACGAGCAGAGAGTTGATGCAATTTGAACTAATGTGAAAAGTTGGGAGGTTTCTTTGGGCTTCGGTAATGAAATGGGATAAATATGCAATTTTTTACCAATGTTAGATATTGGGAATAGATTTCTAGCGTGGAACACAAAACCAACGGTAAGGATGGATGTTACATAATACGAAACATTTTTTTCAGCTGAACAAAAATGGCATTACCTTAGGCTAGATGATAGGAGATTACTAACTATTCTGTTAGATTATTAACTAGTGATGGGATTTACTGAATATTAAGTTCCTTAAGTAGTAAATAAACTGATAAAAAGATGATAAATCGATGAAGACTTAATCCAAATCGATGAAAAAAGATGATAGACGAATTATTTTTAACTTATAAATAACGGGTATTATGTGGGTGACCCAGAAATAATTATATGCTTTAAGAAGATAAAGCTGATTAAGGCAAGTTCAGGCATAAAAATCTACATATTAATGCTTTTATTAGTGAGTAAACTGATTAGATGATAAATTATGCAAAATAAACGACGGTTTTAGTGCATTACTGAAGCTAACACGAATTCTTTATAACTTATAAATAATGGGTATTTAGTGGGTATTTGAAAAATAATTATATGCTTTAAGAAGCTCTTAAGCTGATTGCGGTAAATTAGGGTAAAAAATTCTTCATGTTGTGAAGTGATATGGTGAATGAAGTGATATAGTTAATGATAATAAAAAAGATAAGAAATAAATTATAAGATATTAGATGAATATGGGGATGGAACGTGATAACTGGAGATAATCAAATTAGATTTTCACACCAGCAAAGTATAGAGGTTAAAATCTTCATTGCGTTGTGTATTTTAAATTCGTAAGATATAGTCAAACATTCATGAGTACTTAACTACTATGAGAAGTATAACAAATGTAGACACAGTCTCTTTACCGTGATCTTGGTAGCATGTGGAGTGGACGATACACATCAGCTATAACCACGAGGCAGCGGCTACTCGGGAAGGATGAAGCCAGGCTTAACACGTTGAATCTGGTTCACGAGTTGATGCATAGATAAGGATGAAAGCTGGACCTCTGAAAGTGACACACACCTAAAAGCAGCTCGGTGATGAAGATGATGATTCCAAGGGTCTGGCTAACTCAGGAATATTGCTGGATGATGTAGTTTATGAAGTATTGACTCAGAATAAGAATGGCGACGTTTAAAAGAAAATTATGGTTTATTCTTCGAAAACATGTTGACGAGGATATGGATACAGAAAAAATGGGCTAAAGCCAGCCAGTATCACAAAAAATAATGTCCGAATATAAAAATTCGGGGAAACACGCTCCAAAATTCCAATACGTATTCATGGCGCTAACAATCGAACTCCCTCTTTTATGGAGGGGAAGCAAACCTTTTGTACCCAAAAACTGTTCACACAAGCCTAGGTTAAAGTGCTTACTCTGATAAAGAGATCCCATCTCCTTTTAGAATAAACAACAAAATAATGTCTGTAGAAGGGGATAAATATTAATTAATAGCTGTAACAAAGGACTAAATTAGCAGAGAAATTAAACTGCGATTATATTGTTATTATCTTTAGGAAACATCGGCGTATGAATACATGTAAGCTATTGCACACGTGGGAAGTAGTTATTTTTGCAGTTAAGTTGAGAAATCGAATCGCGATGCGAAATTCGAATGAGGTAATCTATTCTATTATTGGAAAATGTAAATATATTTAGCTATTGTAGATATTAACAGTATAATCGGTTTAAGCATACAATATGTATCTGGAAAATAGTTATTTTAAAATTAATATTAATACAGCTAGCAATTAATCGTTTAAAGATGAAATTAATTAAGTTAAGTTAATCGCGGTTATCATTAAGTCTTTAAATTCTTGAGTTATTAATTTTACATAGTGGCATTATGCCACATGTTGAAATTTCAGAAATCTCTCTAATATATATAGGACTTCGGTGTCTAGGGGATTTGCTTTGATTTTTAGACAACAAAAAGTCAATCGTTTTCCTAAGACATATTGCAGGATTAACACGAACACAAAACATAACACACGAATTTTGCCCCCTCACCATAACTTATTTCTAGTTCCACGGTAAAAGCAGGAATGAATCAATGACGAATGAGAAAATAGCCTCTTAACCGTTTATATGCTTTTTGGAATATAATCTCGTCTTCAGTGGCGCCATTTATCACAAACAATTCCAAACGATACTAAAGCCTATCAATACTAATACCAAGAAAACGAAATGCTAGTAGTGATGTCAAACTAAAATATTTAAGTAAAAAATCCTGCATCTATAATTTATTTCAATATAAATGTGCGAGTGTTTGTTAAATGTTTATTACATAAATTAACACTTAAATACGACTCGTACAAATTAAACAATAACGTGGATACCAAAAATTACGAAGCAAAAAACTTAACAAAGAAATACAGAAGAATCTTTTTATGTTACTCTCGTACCGGGTCATCGTAGTTGTCAAGCAACTTCTTCAAAACGTGAAATATAAATATTTTTAAATGTCGTCTGCAGCGGGATTCGACTACAGACTTGCGATCGCTATATGCTTGTATGTTTTCAGCTAAATCATTTATTACTAACTAGCTGAAAACCCGTACTTCGCTACGGATTACATTCAAAATAAATACAACGGTCAATGTATGCAATTAATGCCCCAAAAAAGCAAAAGAAAAATATATTTATAAAAAAATCGTAACGGATATTTTTATAGACAAAATACTGTAGAAGAAAATATTGAAATTAAATCTAATAGAAACCACTAAAGAATATAGTACAGTTAATATAGTACAGTTTAAGGAACATTTCTCTTACTGTATTTTAATATATTTTGGATTATGTCCAATCGTCATTAGAAAGAAAAAAATTTTTTTTTGTCAATTTATTTCGTTGTTATGCATGTGACGATAAATTAATTTAAAGCAAGACAAAAAGAAAAGAAACCACGTGATCAGCATTTAATAAATTAAATTCTAAAAATTTATCTTTAAAAATTCACGAAAAATCAGAAACTGGAGGTAAAGATTTGAAATAAATTTCCTTTTAAAGGAATTTTTAGGATCTTTCTCATGATATAAATTTTATAACCCTCCGATTATTATTTTAAATTCAAACTTAAAAGAATGTTTCAAAAACAGATTAAAAATTTAATTTTAAAAAATCTGAGAAGAATTTTTCAAAAATCTCTCTTAGTGCACCCCTACACTATAAGAAGAATCGCCATGCAAAATTTCAGCCCTTTAGGTCCAGCGGTTTGGTCTGTGAGTTGTCTATCTGTCAGTCAGTTACGGAACTGTTTTAAATATATAGACAAGGAGTTAGGAAGAAAACACGAGGCCTTTCATTTTTTTTTGGTATTTTTTAACCCATTAATAAATCCTTATTTATGTTTGCATGAGCCTAAACTATGAAACAAATTCGGTAAAAAACGTTCTCCGAAGAGTGATGACTCACTGTACAGTTAAAGTGCAGCATTAAAATTCAGATTACATCCCAAAATGCTTTTTTTTTTTATGACTTGCCAGAATTCCTCTTTTAAGGCATGGGAGAAATGGGATGCGAGCATCCAGAAGGGTAGATAGATGGAATGAATTACTTTCTCCCATAATTCTAGGGCGAAATTGCCGCAATATACTTCCAGAGGACAGGACTGATGAGGGCTCCGAAAGAAATCATGAATCAAAATTTCAAGGTTGAACGAGCACGGGAGATTTTGTTTTGGCGTTCCACGTCAAGGAGTTCTGATGAGAAAATAAAAGAACTAAAAATAACCGAATATAATAACTCTGTATCTGTTTGGACGAAATAAGAATGAACTGGATAAAATAAAATACATAACACAAAAGTGTCTCAAGTGAAACTTCGTAGACCAGAAAATTGTAGGTCAGTGTGTAACACAAAGATATGATACTTAGAAATATATTTCTGTCGCTTGTATGGAATGAAATATTCTGCTCTGTTAAATGTCTTAGCATGTATCAGTGGCGTAGCGAGCATAACTGGCGCCCGGGACACGATACCTTTGTGGCGCCCCCCCCCCCCGAAAAACATATAGTAATATAATATATAGACCCTATATTGGCGCCCTCGATAAACATATAATAACATAATATATAGACCTTATATTGGAACTCCCCCCCGAAAAGCATATAGTAACATAATATATAGACCTTATATTGGCGCCCTCCCCGAAAAACATATAGTAATATAATATATAGACCTTATATTGGGGCCCTCCCCTGAAAAACATATAGTAATATAATATATAGACCTTATATTGGCATCCACCTCGAAAACATAAAGTAATATAATATATGGATCTTACATTGGCGCCCCTCTGCGAGTGGCGCCCGGGGCATGATAGACCCCCTTGCCCCCCCTTTGCTACGCCACTGGCATGTATCCAAAGTAAAATACACACAGGCATTAGTTGTAAGAGAAGTGCCTGGTCTTAATTGCCCTCTACATCTCAGTTTGATCTGCTTTTTTCTGAAACATGCCTAACACTGTTAGACGCAAATAATTTTAAGTAAAGAGATAGGATAGAGACTGTAGGATCCTCGAATTTCTCCGACCAGCGAGAGATAACGAGAAATTTTAGAAAATAAAGTTAAAAACACAAACACATATTTTAACGTAGGATTACGTTCCTCCGTAACGGTCCTCAGGAAAGCAAAATTTCAGATATCCTGCGTCGCAAGTTATAATTTTGATAGTGTGCCAAACCCAGTCTTTATCGCTTGGGCAAGCAGTAAACAGTTAAACAGAAAAGTACTAAAATGCGTCAAAATTTTGACATACATATATATATATACATACATACATACATATATATAGATACATATATACATAACACATACATATATATATGCGTACAAAAAGAGGAAACAACGATAAGTAATCCTACGTTCATAACCCGCGGTAGTTTCGTTAGAAGAGACTACCTGATTTTTTTTTACCTTAAACTATGTATACATTATGTTTGCGTATTAAATACTATATATATATATATATATATATATATATATATATATATTGTGATATCTTCAGACTCCGGGTAGCTAAAAATGTTCAGAGTCAGTCTACTAAATTAAAATACAGTTTTATTAAATTTTAGTCGGAAACTTTTTACACAGGTGTTGATCTATTACACTCTTTACACAGGTGTTGATCTACCTCTAGACATAGAGGGAACTAGCCTTCGTAATAACCAAATGATTTCGATGATAAGATGCACGTACAGTCACAGCGGAACTAGAAGGTCGGTACACAGCCTCTAGAGCGTACAGCTCTGAAATTAGATAACGAAGCCTGTAGAGCAGGATGCTCTGAGATAGCTATACTTCAGGGTGAAGTATTCGTTGACGAGAGCTTCGAGCGGCTGCTCTGAAAATAAGTCAGGGTCAAGTCGGTAACTCCAGGACAACGTAGACGATAGGTGCTCTCTCGATGAGAGTCTCGACCAAGTCTGTCTAAAAAACTGGATTTCTTCTGCGGCGTTGGCAACCGTGCTTCCGGTCACGTGACTACACAAGTTTTGGTTGGCTGGCACTATTTTGTGACATCATGTCCGTTGGCTGTGATTCGCCTGACCACGAGGCCATGTGTTCGGTTCCCATGATTCAGCTGATCTGAAAATCATTAGTTTACGTCGAACTAGTCATTAGTTTACGTCCTCCCAGGCCCGGCGGCTAGAAGCAACACCATTCTTATGTGCAGACACCTTGACGCTGAAAGATAGAACTGTTCGCTGTTCACCTGCTGTGGGAGGTCCGGCTGTCTGGGTGATTTATTCGGAAGGGTCGTAACAGATTCTTACAACCCCTCCCTCCTTGAAGGAGATTTTGGCATAATGGCAAAATCTGAAAATCACTTTTAGACACAGCTCACCTGATACATCATTAGAGGCAATGCATTTAATTTACTACACCATTAATACATTTATTCTAATACATTATGATTACTAGGTTACCTAACACATTAATACACTAAGTTATTTACACAATTCATTAATTATTTTCACACTCTACATTAATTTATTTACAACATTACGCCTGACTTAAGGTTTCTATTCTGCCATGAAACGGCTTAGGCAATCGGCATGACCTATCAATTTACCAGATTTGTGGACAATTTGATAATTGAAAGGCTGTAAGGCAAGAGCCCATCTCATAAGCCTTGGGTTATTTCCCGCATTCGTCTTAAGAAAAACGAGCGGATTATGATCCGTCTCGATGTTGAATCTCTGCCCATCCAGGTAATGTCTTAGTTTCTTTATGGCGTATATTATGCCTGCGCACTCTTTTTCGGTGGTGCAAAACTTCTTTTCTGCATTAGTAAATTTTTTACTAAGGTACAACACTGGATGGTCAGTATTCTCCGGTCCCTTTTGTGCCAATATTATACCGATACCAATGTCGGATGCATCGGTTTGCAGGATAAATTCTTTGGCGAAGTCTGGGGCGTACAAAACAGGTTTCTCAGTTAGTTTCGTTTTCAACTCTTGAAACGCTGCATTGCACTCCTCCGACCATTGAACCCTCTCTTTTCTGTGTTTTCCTTTTAACGCCCGCGTCAGCGGCTCAGCTATGACCGCATAGTTAGGAATGTATCTAGCATAATAACCACTAAGTCCAAGGAACTGTCGGATTTGGGTCTTATCCCGCGGTGTAGGAAAATCTACTACTGCTTTAATTTTTGCTTCGGTCGGCGTCCGACGTCCTTCTCCCACCATGTGTCCCAAATACTTAACACAACCTTGTGCGAATTTGCACTTGGAAGGTTTGATCGTTAGCCTGGCAGAAGCTATTTTCTTCAAGATCATATCTAGATGTTTTAGGTGATCTTGGCAATTTTCAGAGAATATGGCGACATCGTCCAAATATGGAACGCAGAAGTCGTCACATCCCTGAAGTAGCTGCGCCATAAATTTTGAGAAGCAATAGGGCGCATTCACTAACCCGAAGGGAAGGACTAAGGGGCGATATGTCCCAAAAGTAGTCACAAAACTCGCAAGTCTTTGCGCCCTAGCGCTCAAGGGGATTTGCCAATAACCCTTAGTCAAATCGATTACCGTAATAAATTTAGCGGCGGCCACTTTCTCGATACGGTCATCCATGTTCGGTAGTGGATAATACTCTGTTCTGATAACGGAGTTAAGGCGTCTGTAATCCACACATGGGCGAGGCTCTCGACCTGGACTTTCGACTAATATCATTGGAGAGGTATAATCCGACTCTCCAATTTCGATGATTTTTAGATCTAACATTCTTTTAATTTCGGTTTTTAGGATCTCATTTTGCCGCGGTGAAGTCCTATAGGGTTTGGATCTAATTGGTTTGTCACTAATGAGCTCAATATCATGCTCAATTAGATGCGTTCGGCCCGGATCGTTCGAGAATAATTTCTGATGGTTTTGTAACAACTCACCTAACTCTAGGATTTGTTCGGGAGTACATCTCTCTTCTAACATGCTACCCTTAATAATCTCCTGGTAGTCGAAAATATTCGGGCTTGATACAGGGTATTGGATCTCTAGGTCAGTTTCGCTGTTCTCATTTGTAATTTCTTCGCACATAATTAAATTTACACATTCCATACGTTGGTGGTATGGTTTTAATAGGTTTACGTGGTACACCTGTACCTTGTCAGTCTTCCCCGGCATTTTTACAATGTAATTTGTCTCTGACAATTTCTTCTCAATTTCTCCAGGTCCCACCCACTTAACGGCAAATTTGTTTGCGGGGCAAGAGGATAAAACCAAAACTTTCTCCCCAACTTTAAACTCTCTCCTCACTGACCCTTTATCATAATAAGCCTTCCTTTTAACTTTGATCTCCCTTTCGGTTTCGGAAGCGATCTCCTGACAGTTCCGTAGCCTGTTCATCAGCTTGAAAACATACTCTGTAACCACATTAGTCTCCGGCGACTTCCTACACCATTTTTCAAAAAGTAGTGTTTCCGGCACCCTTAAATTCTTCCCAAATATCAATTCCGCCGGACTAAATCCAGTTGATAAATGTGTGACATTTCTAAGAGCCAACATGGCTGAGGGTAATCCTACTTCCCAATTTTCTTTTGCTTCAAGGCAGATAACTTTCAGGAGCCGTTTAATGGTGCGGTGAAAACGCTCAACGGGATTGCTTTGCGGATGAAATATTGAGCTTCTCGTCACCTTAATTCCGAATTTCTCCAGAAACGTGGTCGTTAAATTGCTGGTGAAATAGGTAGCATTATCTAATTGTAATTCCTTCGGGAACCCTATCCGACTGAAAATTTCTAACAGAGCCCCCGTCACATTTTCAGAGTTTACAGCACTCAAAGGTATGGCTTCCGGGTACTTGGATGCCATGCACAACGCAGTTAATATATATCGATTTCCCTTTGGAGAAATCGGCAATGGACCCACAATATCCACGTTAATTTTTGTGAAAACCTCCGTAATTACTGGGACTAATTTAAGCGGGGCTTTCTTTTGTTCTTGTGATTTCCCTATTCTTTGGCAGAGGTCACACGATCTAACAAAGTCCTCACACTCTTTTATGCACTGGGGCCAAAAATAATATCTCAATAATTTGTCTTTACTTTTTGACATTCCCATGTGCGATCCGATGCCATCATGGCATAAACTTAAAACTTTAGACCTGTACTTAGTTGGTATAATCAATTGTTTTCTTTCCTCCCCTCTGTGATCTCGCGATTTCCTAAAAAGTAATTCGTTTTCGACCACAAATTCCAGGGTTTTCTGTTGCTTAACTTTTTCCCAAATAGGTGCAAGTTCAGGACAATTTTTTTGCTCTAAAGCGAAAGTGTCGGCACTCACTTCCCCTAATGACTCGTCAGTTTCTACCACTACCGGCAATTCTATATGTTCTAAGTCATCCGGCGAATTAACGTCTGACTCTGGCGACTCCGTTAGTCGTTCGACCGCTTCACCGTTCTCTGCAGAATTTCCCTTTTGAATTTCCTCCTGCTTACCTCGACTTCGGGTGACTGCATTAACGCTAGCTGGTTTTAATTTTTGCGCTTCTATCAGCTCCTGAGTGGCATTCCCCAGCAAGTAGTGGTTCATTTCCACACTCTGACCTACCACGGCGGCTTTTGTTATCACTTGGCCGAATTCTGGGCTCTCAAGTGTTACTCGAGCTAAGGGTAGACATCTAAATTCATTTTCCAAGGGCTGTTTGAGCCAAATATTTTCTCCGGTGAAATCTCCGGGTTTAACTAATTTCGCGGGGCACAAATCTACGCAACTCCCGCTATCACGCAATACTACGGTTTGGACCTGATTCACGCGAGCTTCGCTCAAGTAGGGCTTAAACGCAGGAGAAAAATCTTCCGTCGTAGCTAGATTGTTTATGATCTCGCTGGATTTTTTTAATTCGGGACAGTTTGGGCGGATATGACCACTCTGACCACACTGAAAGCAAGTGGGGCCACTTCGCTTCTCATACTCCCTGGTCCTCCAATCGTTATTATTTTTGTTAGCAGCGTTGCGCCACTCTTTTGGGCCTGATTTCTCTACTCCCGTTTTCGTCGCGGGACTAACTTTCTCTGACTGCTTGGGGCGGTCTACCTTTCTATTCTCGGGTGGTTTAATTTGCGTCGGTTTCTTTACGAATCGGCGGGTCGACTCATACGCGTCTAGCTTACTTACTAAAGTTATAGGATCATTTAGTGTTCCCCATACATCTACGAAATGATCTTTGATTTCCGCTGGTACGCGTCGCTTTATTTGGTCGGCTACCATAAGTTCTTTGAGTGACTCAAAATCTTTAATTTCAATTCCATCTAACCATCCCTCTAAATAGCTCCTCAATTCAAATATTAAATCTTTCCACAAAGCACCGTTCTGCCGTTGATGGGTTTGGAACTTCGTACGGAAAGCTTCGGCACTGAGTTTAAACCTGTCTAGCAGTACCGACTTAACATATTCGTAATTATCATTTTTTTCTTCAGGTTCCCTGATGATTATTCCCGCTATTTCGCTCGGCAACAGACTGAGTAACTCTGACACTAAATCACAATCATTAATTTGCAATTTCCTAGCTTGCCTCTCAAACAGATTTAAGAATAAAGCTATGTCTATCTTTTCGGCATCATACCTCTGCATTACCGATTTAACATGCCTAGACGGGTTTCCGCTTTCTGAGTTCAAGGAATTCACACTACTGTTTTCCCCAATATGTATGATTTTAAGTTTTTCAAGCTCAAAATCGCGCTCTGCTTGCAATGTTCGATCTTCTATAATATTTACGAGAATATTTTTCGCGCTCACTTCCTCGAAACCTTCACTTTCTGAAATTTTTCTTGCCAGGTCAATTATTCTATCTGATTCTTGAATTTCTACTCGCAGCTCCAAAGCCAAATTCTGCAAGTCAATTTTCTTGTATTTTGTTAAAAACGACATTTTGCCTCAATAACTATTTATCCACAACTTAACCTTACCGGAACCCTCGGAATTTTGACCTCAACACAACAAAAGAACTGGTTGTCCGCTTTTCTCACGCCTTTACAATAGAGCCCTCTCAGTTCGGGGAATTCTAGTGCTACGTTCTTCCAAGAAAAAGGGGGGGGGGGGGGGTTACTCCGAAAGATTACAGTTTAACAGACTCGTTTGAAATCCTAACATGGCACATACAATTCAAAAATTTTTTTAAATTTTTCAGACCAAATTTCACACACATAATAAATCAATGCTACTTCAATATAATCTTAAGCACTCTACACAAGTTCAATAACTGACTAAATTAATTTGCAATACACAGTTACTTAATTTCAATAATTGGCTAATTTAGTTTGCAATACACAATTTCTTAATTTCAATAATTGACTAAATTAGTTTGCAAAACACAATTACTTAATTTCAATAATTGGCTAATTTAATTTGCAATACACAATTTCTTAATTTCAATAATTGACTAAATTAGTTGGCAAAACACAATTACTTAATTTCAATAATTGGCTAATTTAATTTGCAATACACAATTTCTTAATTTCAATAATTGACTAAATTAGTTGGCAAAACACAGTTACTTAATTTCAATTTAGAATAAGTACTTAAATCAGATTATCCACAGTTCTAGTATTCATCTAACAACTATTTGTTCATTTACTTTTCTTTTAAAATTTTAAACACATTGCATACAATTCATTTTTACCTTATTCTTTTGCATAAACAATTCTAATACTTCATTAATTTACTTTTGACTCAATTAATTAATTTCTCACAGATAATTTACTTATTTCAATTCAATAGTTATTTCCCATGAAACATTAATTTACACATGTTAACATTTACACAGATTCTAATCAATTAATTTACTTTTAATTAATCAATCAATTACTTTTGCCTCTAATGAGAAAACAGGCTTACCTTGTCTAATTTTGAAGACTAGATTGTAGGCTCTCATTGAAGCTAGGCAGTCTTTCCAGGCTGGTTCTTGGGGGATTTCCTTATTTAATATGCAGCCCCAATACTTGATCGCTGCACAAATCCACTGTTGGTAGGCTGCTCGCTGCTATATACTGGTATCTGTGATGCACACACTTGGGACGGGACGTCCGCACAAAAAGTCCTAGATGGGCTTCCTACTCTAATTTCCTAATTCGAAGGGGTGGATTGCCAATTTTTAATTAATGGGACAATCCCAAACACGCTGCCACCAATTATTAGTAGACTGTGATATCTTCAGACTCCGGGTAGCTAAAAATGTTCAGAGTCAGTCTACTAAATTAAAATACAGTTTTATTAAATTTTAGTCGGAAACTTTTTACACAGGTGTTGATCTATTACACTCTTTACACAGGTGTTGATCTACCTCTAGACATAGAGGGAACTAGCCTTCGTAATAACCAAATGATTTCGATGATAAGATGCACGTACAGTCACAGCGGAACTAGAAGGTCGGTACACAGCCTCTAGAGCGTACAGCTCTGAAATTAGATAACGAAGCCTGTAGAGCAGGATGCTCTGAGATAGCTATACTTCAGGGTGAAGTATTCGTTGACGAGAGCTTCGAGCGGCTGCTCTGAAAATAAGTCAGGGTCAAGTCGGTCGCTCCAGGACAACGTAGACGATAGGTGCTCTCTCGATGAGAGTCTCGACCAAGTCTGTCTAAAAAACTGGATTTCTTCTGCGGCGTTGGCAACCGTGCTTCCGGTCACGTGACTACACAAGTTTTGGTTGGCTGGCACTATTTTGTGACATCATGTCCGTTGGCTGTGATTCGCCTGACCACGAGGCCATGTGTTCGGTTCCCATGATTCAGCTGATCTGAAAATCATTAGTTTACGTCGAACTAGTCATTAGTTTACGTCCTCCCAGGCCCGGCGGCTAGAAGCAACACCATTCTTATGTGCAGACACCTTGACGCTGAAAGATAGAACTGTTCGCTGTTCACCTGCTGTGGGAGGTCCGGCTGTCTGGGTGATTTATTCGGAAGGGTCGTAACAGATTCTTACAATATATATATATATATATATATATATGGCCACGGAATTACCCTTTACCTGCCTTTGCTAGGTGATCTCTTGCTCCTAAAGAAAGTTGCATTTGTTTCAGAAACTCGAATAGAGCATATTTTTCTGTTAGTTATAGATTTGGTTCACTAGTTCCGGAGAAAAATTTCTGATAACATAAAATTATTATTTTTATAATTTCTAATAAATTAAAATATTCAATAGAAAAAAATCATGATACATTTCGCGGAACACCTTGGACATATTCTCGGATCACTGATGTTCCGTGAAACACCGGTTAAGAACCACTTCTCTAAGCTAAAGCAGACAAATGGCCAAAAGATTGCCATTTTACCTGCCTTTGCTAAGCGATATCTTAATTCTAAAGAAAGTTGCATTTGTTTCAGAAACTCGAACAGAACATATTTTACTGTTAATTATAGATTTGTTTCACTTGCTCCGGAGCAAAATTTCTCATCACAAAAAATTTATTATAAAGCAAATTCAAGAAACAAGTTCTCTCTCGACTATTGAAAACACAGTAATATTACCAGTCTGGCTTCCTTTTAACAAGATTTTACTGCGTAAAAAAATAATTTACAACCGATTCAGACTGTATATTAATTTATTGAACATTTTAAAAGTGAACAGTTAAATTTGTTCAAAAATTTTTCTTTCTCGGTCTCTTAATCGGTTGATTGAATTGAATGTTAATTGTATTAGGGTTCTTTTTAATAGGATTATATGTAAAATTTTACATATGTATAACAGGGATATATTGAATTGTTCATTAGATTGTAGATTGAATGAAATGTTCAGTTTATTAATCTACAATCTATCCAGACTTTAGATTAATGAATTTAACATTTTTAATGTGATTAATTGAATTTATTAAACAATTTTTTTCTAGGTCTCTCAATCGGTTTATTGAATTGAATGTAGATTGAACTAGGGTTCTTTTTAATAGGATTATGTATAAAAATCTTACATATCTATAACAGGGATATATTGAATTGTCCATTTAATTGTAGATTGAATGAAATGTTCAATTTATTAATCTACAATCGATTCAGAATGTAGATTAATGTATATTGAAAACTTTTAATGTGCACAATTGAACAATTTTTTCTGTGAATCGATTGGATTGGCTGTAAATTGTGTTAGTTCATCAGTTTTTAGACTAAATAATCAAGTTCTGCAATAAAAGTGTTCCAGCAATTTCATAAAATCCTAGGATAACGATTGGAATTTTATATTTATTTTCCATCTGGAGCCAGTGGAGTTCTGGAATCTGATAAAAAAATTTACGGAATTCCAGATCTCTTTCTGCTAGAATCTGGAGTTTTCGTAATTTATCTTTCATTCTTTTGGGTAATATTTGTTCAAATTCTGAATAATTCAGAAACAAAGCTGCATAAACTGTCACGTGCCCCCCACTGTTTCAAATGGAGAGGATATCTATTAAGGCTGCTGTGTACTAACCCTATTGGATTCCCTCACATCAATGTTTATCTATGGAGAAAATGTGTCCAAGGATTGCAGACTTGGATTGAAAGGCTTTCGTTTTTTTTAAAATTGTACTCCGCAATTGAGAAAGAAATTTTACATCTTGGGACATTTTTCGATTAAAAAAAAATGCAAATAATATTTTAAAATTTAAATTATTCGGGGAAAAACGCTGGTGTAGTGTGTTTTAAAGGCTCATGAATTCGTTTGGTGGACGAAATTTATAAAATGAATCCTGTTGCAAGGTGCAGAAAAGTTCAGGCTATCTGAAAATACCATTTTTGTTGGATTATCGGCATTTATGTAGCTGTCAATAGTAAACACATTTTCTCCATAGGTTAACACTGAGGTGAGCGAATCCGATAGGGTTAGCACACAGCAGCCATAAAGGACAGTTTTTGCATATCATTCAGTATTCTCCTATTTTAAACTGTAGAAAGGAAGGAGACTGTCTGGGTTTGAAGGTTAGAGAAGAGTCACTTTTTGATCTACATTTGTGATTAGAATTTTCGAAATTTGTACGTATACACCAACACAATATGTGCCCACATCATCCAGTTGCATATATGGTTGTAAAACCTTAAAAAGCAGCGCACATGTCTTACACAACTGATTTTGGTATTCAGTCCGTTTTCTCCAAGCGTAATTTAAGGGGAAAAAATGCCTGGGTACGATGTTCAGAAAAAAGTTGCGCTCTAAATCTTCCGTTGTGACAGACGTTACTAAAATTGTACATACATCCATGAGTCCACAAAATCTAGTTGCACATCTCATTTAAAAAAAAATTCCGAAAAAGTGTCGCATATTTTTGTTACATATTTGCTGTTCCAATGAAGCAAGTACTTTTGCCTTCGATACTCGTCCATCATCGCAAGATTTGTGAGTTTATCATAATTAGGGTTAGCCGGACGATGGCCGAATGGCTAGGGCGCTGTCATTCAATACCAGAGTCTATGAGTTCGAACCTCACTCTTGGCATGGACGTTTGTAGCCATTCGGAATCGGCTTTAAGCATTAGGTCCCTGTCTAATTATCCCTCGTGTAGCAAAAATTGACCGTAGCCAAACAGCTCTCCCTCGAATATTGAAAACACAGTAATGTTATCAGTTTGGCTTCCTATTAGCGAGATTATACTGCGTAAAAAAATTAATTTACAACCGATTCAGATAGTAGATTAATTTTTTGAGCATTTTTAAGTTGAATTTGTTGAACAATTTTTCTTTCTCGGTTGATTGAATTGAATGTAGATTGTATTAGGGTTCTTTTTAATGGGATTATATGTAAAAATCTTACATACGTAAATTGTACATTACATTGTAGATTTAATAAAACGTTCAGTTTATTAATTTACAACCATTTCAGATTGTAGATTAATTTATTGAGCATTTTTAAATTGAACAGTTGAATTTGTTGAACAATTTTTCCTTCTTGGTCTCTCAATCTGTTGATTGAAATGAATGTACATTGTACTAGGGTTATTTTTAATAGGATTGTATGTAAAAATCTTACATATCTATAACAGTGATATATCAAATTGTTCATTAGATTGTAGATTGAATGAAGTGTTCAGTTTATTAATTTTCAATCTATCCAGACTGTAGATTAATGAACTGAACATTTTTAATATGATTAATTGAATTTATTAAACAATTTTTCTTTCTCGGTCGCTCAATCGGTTGATTGAATTGAATGTAGATTGTATTAGGGTTCTTTTTAATAGGATTCTATACAAAAATCTTACATATATATAAAACAGGGATATATATAATTGTTCATTAGATTGTAGATTGAATAAAATGTTCAGTTTATTAATCTACAATCTATTCAAACTGTAGATTAATGAACTGAACATTTTTATTGTGATTAACTGAATTTATTAAACAATTTTTCTTTCTAGGTCTCTCAATCGACTGATTGAATTGAATGCAGATTGTACTAAGGTTATTATTAATAGGATTATATATAAAAATCTTACATAACTATAATGAGTGTACCGTATAGGTGAACTAACATAGCCCCTATATCAAATTCTTCCACAAAATGCTTATTTGGGAATTCTAAGTGACTTCAATATAGTAAAAAAGAATATTAATTGTGGTACGTTGAGTAAAATATTGAAAATTAAAAAAAAAAACCGGTAAAACCAGATATTCAAAAATTCTGTTTTAGATAGTTATGGCTAACAAAGGAAGAATACCCTGCGGCAAGCTGAATCCAGTTGAAAGTACTCCTCAAGTACATAAGCTGCAGATGAAGTGAACCTAGAGCCTCGCAGTGCCTAAGACTGGCCCTGATCGAACAGGTCAGATATATGAATAAACCAGAAGTATAACTTGGTAGATGATTTCCCGAAATTACTTGGAATATTCTTGTTCATTCATGACGTCTAACAAAGGAAGAAAAACCAATGTGTTGTACCTTGCAAGGTATTTAAAAGCTCAAACAGAATTTTTTTTACAGTTTGTACTTGTTAAAAATTCATTTTATTGTTACAATTCCCTCTCCGTGGCCCGGTTGGTAAAGGCGTCGAGCCAGTGATCTGAGGGTTGAGGGTTCCATGCCGGTTCGCTGACAAATTCACCGCCGTGTACACTAATGGCGGCTGGTGCACGTAAAATCTGACGTGGCTGCAATGTCCTCCAAGTTCTCAGATTTACTTCTGGAGGTGCGGGGTTAAATTTTCCAGTCTCGTCACTTGACTCGGTTCAAAATAACGGGACCGACCCATAGGGGGGGGGGGGATGCTGGTCCATCTATACGGTGCTCCCAGAAAAGTGGCCAGCAAAACCTCTAAGTGTCATATGACACTTAGAGGCATTATATGAACAGCTCTAAGTGTCATACGACGGTAAGGATAATGTCCAAGAATACCGTCTGCCGCATTGGAGGAAAAAATAAATTCCCTCTCCTCTTCATTGAAAACGCCATACTTCAGAAGATCCTGTAACTTTAGAGTTAATAACGCTTGAAGCCCTTCGTAAATAAACAGATGTAGCCATCATATAATAATACTACCGATAAAATAGCCTTGCAATTTATGGTGCCACGAAACCGAAACGTGAAAATAATGTGTCCAAAAAACGAAACTGATTTAATATATAGAAATATTTTAAAGATGGAATTTTTTTAAAAAAATTAGCAAACATTTAACACGATCGCAAAATATAACCTAAGGAATAAACAGAAAAATTTATATTTTGCATATTGCACTGTGGGCAATTGCATAGTGGCAGTTGTCATAATGTCATTTGCATAGTGCCAAATGGCATTAAGCCAATTTGCACTATGCAAATTGCATATGCCATTTTGTTAATGCGTGACGTCACTAATCGCAGACTGGTTCCTGGTAATGGGAAATGCGTCACTCAGTTCTGAATTTCCACTTCTTCTCCTGAATATACTTTAACTCTTACTGCAATGGATCCATCCATAATGTCACAAAACCTTTCACAAAGACCAATTAATAACGATAATATAGAAGGGAATCCGGTGTCATGGGTGACACTGCGCAGTACAGTAGATCTTGTGGCATTAGAAATCGACTGCGGCAGCGCGGCAACTATCTCTTACATAATGTATTGCTGAAAACCAAGGGCGTATATTCCAGCTTTGAGAAACTGTCTATTATGGCTGCTGTGTACAAAGCCTATTGGATCCGCTAACCTCAATGTTAATCTATGGAGAAAATGTGTTTACTATTTACAGCTACAAAAATGCTGAAAATCCAATACAAATAGTATTTTCAGGTAGCCTGAACTTTTCTGCACCTTGTAACAGGATTCATTTTATAAATTTCGTCCACCAGAGGAATTGATGAGCGTTTGAAACACAGTGTACCCTATTTTTTGCCCAAAAAATTTAAATTTTAAAATGTTGTTTGCATTTTTTTAAAACTGAAAATGCCCCAAGATGCAAAAATTTTTTCTTTATTACGGAGTACAATTTTTCAAATAAATCTTTCAATCCAAGTCGGCAATCCTTGGACACATTTTCTCCATAGGTTAACATTGAGATGAATAAATCCAATAGGGTTAGTACAAAACAGCCTTAAGAGTAATCAGTAAGATATGAAGGCCTTATTTGAATAGTGGTCCAACTCCACTTTTAAAAAAATGGAGTTAGCCTCACTTTCATGTTCATACAAGTCATTTCTATCTTATTATTAAACTGGCACACCTCCAGCTTATTTCTGCTGTCAACAGAGGGAATACAAATCAGACTTCAGCAGTCATTTCTCTGCACTCCTTAGACTTTAAGGCTCTGTATCTCAAAATGAACAAGAATGGAGTTGGACCAGTATTCAAATAAGGCCTTCATACCTTCTAAATTAATTTCAACCCGCACTCCATTTTGACAACAAAACAACCAAAACAGTTCTGTTCATGATAGTCTTGTTCACACTATCAATAAGTCAACCCAATTTATCGCCTCAAAACCTCCGTATGAGGAACTGTCAAATTCTTGCTTTCGAATTTTTGTTGTGAGAGATAAAAGGCGCAAAAAAGCGAAATGCACTTTAAATGTATTCAGTTTTTATGTGGCAGAAACTCGTATAAGGCGCTCAGTCATATATAATCACTTTCTTTTCACTTTGTGCGCAGGTTCGTTGAACTCCTATAAATAAATATTCTAAGTCATATGGACATAAATCTGATATGATGGCTCCCTTGCTTTCGTTTCTTTTCAAGAAGCTGGGCATGCAACTGCTCTAAGTAAATAACACCCTTGAGTGCATAAAATATGGAATAATCTGTAGTTTGCATACATATTTGCTTCTATTTTATGAGGTGCACTTATACAAAAGAATAGAAAATAGGTTGAAATCGACTTTTGAAAAAATCGTTTCAAAAGTTTTCACTATATTAAGCCTCTTTGTTTTTTCTAGTCCAAAAATTAAGTAAATTTTAAGGAAACTGTATACTAACCCTTTTATTTATTTTATTTTTTTGGGGAGGGTGGGGTGGGGGGCTAATGTCCCTGGGGCTGTCGGAAATAGGAACACAAATCATACAAGGATTTTTATTGACAAACGATGACACTGGCGATGGACGATGGGTTGCAGCTCCCCTTTCTAGACGGAAGACTGACCGGTGCGCCAGAATACAATTAAGTCTTATGCGGGAATCGAACCCGCGGTGGCAGGCTGATGCCTTAAACACTTAGCCACTGGGCGACCTATTAAATTTACTCACCTCAATGTTAACCTATGGAGAAAATATGTCCAAGGATTGCCGACTTGGACTGAAAGAAATTTTACATCTTGGGACATTTTTCGATTAAAAAAAATGCAAATAATATTTTTAAATTTAAATTATTCGGGGAAAAACGCTGGTGTAGTGTGTTTTAAAGGATCATGAATTCGTTTGGTGGACGAAATTTATAAAATGAATGCTGTTGCAGTCTGAAGAAAAGTTCAGGCTATCTGAAAATACCATTTTTATTGGATAATCGGCATTTATGTAGCTGTCAACAGTCGACACATTTTCTCCATAGGTTAACATTGAGTTGAGCGAATCCAATAGGGTTAGTACACAGCAGCCTTAAGTACAGGACTTTTGTTAGAATCTCAGGAATAATGCTAGATATCCGCATATTAGTATAAGTTTGCACTAGGAGTGAAAATCATAATTCACTAGTAAAAATATTTCACTCCTTTTCTTCTTGTCATTAGTCATAGATATATTTAGACAAACTAAAGGCTAAACTAAAGAAACTAAACTCATGGCGCTACAGTCCGCTATGGACCAAGGCCGGCGGTGCCCATCTCCGCTTTCTTGACCGTGGGCTTGGGGTGCCGTACAGCATATGTCTTGGTCAGGTGGTCAACCTGACGTGGGACCCCCAGAGTTTAGTTCCCAAACATGCTTGGTCCTCATTTTATAGACCCACTCAAGGGATGAAAGGATGAGTCGACCTTCTCCAGTCGCAGGATCGAACCCTGGACCTGTGGTGTGGCAGGTTGAAGCTTTTAACCACTACGCAACCGGGCGTCTAAATAATTTTAACCGGGCAAAAATAATTTTACAAACGTGAAGTAAAATTTTCATCTGGAAATATTTAGTAGAGATAAACAAACATTACGTCAACTTTGTGCTACATACATTTACGCGTGGGAATAGAGAAAATGAATTAGCAAGAAAAAAATTGTTGTATAAAGGTACAACATAATTACAGTCTTTTATGGCCCACGAATAGAAAGGGGCCGAGCAGCGAGGGTCATGTTGATAAAGCCCTGTTAGGATCATAAAAATTCTTGGCAGTTCATCCCACTGTCTCTAGATCTCCCAACCTACATTCGACTTGAGCGGCATTCTCCACCTGACGTCTCGGGTCGGCCAAACAGGTCTTTACAGCAGCTGTCTCGACCTACTTCCTCCAAGGGCAACGAAGAGAGTGGGATTCCGACAAAAGCAAGCGGAAGTGACCTGAAAGGTCAAACGCACCTCGAGTTAGTTAACACTATGGGCGGTTTTTTGTTATTGTTGTGAGAGTCTTCTCATTGTTTTCTCAAGCACTCTTGTAAATAGATTGTTTAGGGCTGAATCGGATGGGAGTTGTTCAACCTGTTAACGCTTTGAGGTCTATAAATCGAGTAAAGGGGAGAAAGAAATGGGGTTTCGCTTGTACAGTGATGAAACATTATTGAGGGATTAATCACTTAGTGTACGTTTATAATATTATTAAGAGATTTTTTTAAATTAATGTAAGTTTATAATTCTATTAAGACTTCTATCAATAATGTAAGTTTATAATACTGTTAAGACTTCTGTCAATATTGTAAGTTTATAATACTGTTAAAACTTTTTTCAATTAATCTAAGTCTATAATACTATTAAGTCTTACGTCAATAAATGTAAGTTCATAATACAGGGTCATCGAAAAAGGTTGGGCAAATTTCATATAATCATATTTAATGAAATATTACAATACAAACAATTCACTCGTTGTGTAATGTACAAAATTTAATAGAATTTCACATTAATAAGTTTCAATATGAACACCGTTTGTTGCTCTATACTTATCAAGTCGATAATCAATCTCTAACCAGGTGTTACAGAGCATGTCTGGCGTCACTGTAACAATTGCATCGAAAATTCTCTCCCGTAAATGCATCGAGTCCCGTACCTTTACGCTGTAAACAATGTTCTTGACGTAACCCCAGATTTGTACTCCGCTAACCACAACACACATTGAGCTTTCTCCTGAACGGTCGACATTGCACTGACGGAAAGCCGAACGAAGACCTCTTCCACCTCGCATCGCTTCTGCGCAACGTTCTATGTCACTGTTGCGTACCAGTTACATTTAGAAGTCTTTGACACTTCCCAAGTTGTTTGAAAAGAATATTATTGTGTTTGCTCAATTTCTTTTAGAATTATGAGCTTTCGAAATGTGTCCAACCTTTTACGATGACCCTGTATTACTAAGATACAATGTCTATTTACTTTTGTTTATTAAAGTAAAATAATATTATTAAGACTCCCTATCAATTAATGCAAGATTATAATACTGTCAAGACTTAATCTAAGATCATAGATTTAATGGATCATAATATTATGATATGTTGTAACTTAATGTAAGTTTGTAATAAGACTTTTTGTCTCTTGATGTAAGTTTATAATACTATTACGAATTTTCTCAATTAGTGTAAGTTTATAATATTTTCAGATTTTTGTCGCTTATGCCAATTCATAATATTATTAAAATACAATGTCACTTACCTTTATGTCAATTATTGTAGGTAAATATTATTAAGACCATTTTGTCAATTAATCAAAGTTTATATTACTATTACGAATTTCGCCACTTCATGTCAGCTCATAATACACTGCTGGCCATCCAAATTGCAACACCAAGAAAGACAAGAGATATCACAACAAAATTTATTTTGTAGATAACATGTTGATCAAGTATCAAATGATTAAATTTATAGACTTCTGTGAAGTGTGGTTCCTGTCTAAATCAGTAGCCAGAGTAGCCGCCATTGTTGGAGATCACCGCTGCCACACGCCTCGGCATTGATTCAAAGAGACTTTGGATGAGTTCTTGGGTTACAGCAGACCAAGCAGCTTCCACACGTTGCCAAAGTTGATCTGCTGTGGCAGCTGGGGATGGAATCTGGGTCAATCGTAGAGCAACCATGGACCACATGTTTTCTATCGGCGAAAGATCAGGAGAGCGAGGCGGCCAGGGAAGCAATTCAAACTGGCGATTGACGAAGAACCGTTGGACAATGCGTGCCACGTGTGGTCGCGCATTATCCTGTTGAAATATGGCTGTGAGCAAGCCCTGAAGGTAAGGAAGGACAACTGGCTCCAACACCTCGGAGATGTAGCGCTGGATGTTTAAAGTACCGGCAATGCGTACTAGAGGTGTGCGAGAGTGATATCCAATACCGCCCCATACCATAATACCCGGTGCAGGACCAGTGTGGAGGTGCATAACGCAGCTGTTCAGCATCCTCTCTTCACGGTGTCTCCAGACTCGAATGCGACCATCGTGGTGTTGCAGACAGAAGCGTGACTCGTCAGTAAAGACAATTTCATTCCATTCTGCCGTCCACATCCTTCTGTCATCGCACCATTGGCGGCGGAGACGTCTGTGGTTCTGCGTCAAGGGTAGACAAAGCAATGGACGTCTTGCGGACAGACCACTCTGCTGTAAACGGCGTCGAATGGTACGCGCAGACACTGGATGATGCGTTACAGACTGCATGTGCCGTGCTATGGTTCGTGATGTGAAAAAACCACAAGAAAAACACAATTGCCGAACTTGAAATTGTCGAAATCTCCAAGCCTTAAATAGCGCTTTGAAGTGGCGCCACAGGCGCGCGTGATGTGCGTCTGCGTTGAAATTCTAATCATTTGCATATCTCACCTCCGCTAATGCATGTTGTAAATTTCATGTTATTTGCATGTTTCCTTCAGGGTGTTGCATTTGCAGTGGCCAGCAGTGTATTATTAAGATATAATGGTGTTTAAATATTGTGAAGCAATGCAAGTTAATGTTATTAAGCATATTTGAGATAATGTAAGTTTCTAATACTATCAAAACTTTCGTCAGTTAATATATTTTTATTATGCTATTTAGACTTTTGTCAATAATACAAGTTTATAATGCTATTAAGACTTTTCTCAATTGATGTAAGTTTATAATATTATTAAAACATTTATCACTTAATGTAAGTTCATGATTTCAAGATATGTTGGAACTTAATGTAAGTTTATAATATTATTAGAACATTTGTCACTTAATGTAAGTTCATAATTTTAAGATATGTTGTAACTTAATGTAAATTTAAGAATCTTGGTCACTTAATGTAAGTTTATTAAAAGACATTTTGTCTCTTAATGTAAGTTTAAAAAGCAATTAAGACTTTTCTCAATTAAAGGAAGTTTATAATAATATTAAGACTTTTGTCACTTAATGTAAGTTCGCAATATCATTAAGATAAATGTCACTAAACTTTGGTCTATTAATTTAAGTTAATATTAAGACTTTTGTCAATTAATGTTAAGTATATGATATTATCAAGATATTTGTCAACTTATGTAAGTTTATGATAGTATTAAGACTTTGGTCACTTATCTAAGTTCATAATACACTGCTGGCCACCCAAATTGCAACACCAAGAAAGACAAGAGATATCACAACAAAATTTATTTTGTAGATAACATGTTGACCAAGTATCAAATGATTAAATTTATAGACTTCTGTGAAGTGTGGTTCCTGCCAAAATCAGTAGCCAGAGTAGCCGCCATTGTTGGAGTTCACCGCTGCCACACGCCTCGGCATTGATTCAAAGAGACTTTGGATGAGTTCTTGGGGTCCAGCAGACCAAGCAGCTTCCACACGTTGCCAAAGTTGATCTGCTGTGGCAAATGGGGATGGAATCTAGGTCAATCGTAGAGCAACCATGGACCACATGTTTTCTATCGGCGAAAGATCAGGAGAGCGAGGCGGCCAGGGAAGCAATTCAATCTGGCGATTGAGGAAGAACCGTTGGACAATGCGTGCCACGTGTGGTCGCGCATTTTCCTGTTGAAATATGGCTGTGGGCAAGCCTAGAAGGTAAGGAAGGACAACTGGCTCCAACACCTCGGAGATGTAGCGCTGGCTGTTTAAAGTACCGGCAATGCGTACTAGAGGTGTGCGAGAGTGATATCCAATACCGCCCCATACCATAATACCCGGTGCAGGACCAGTGTAGCGGTGCATAACGCAGCTCTTCAGCATCCTCTCTTCACGGTGTCTCGAATGCGACCATTGTGGTGTTGCAGACAGAAACGTGACTCGTCAGTAAAGACAATTTCATTTCATTCTGCCGTCCACATCCTTCTATCATCGCACCATTGGCGGCGGAGACGTCTGTGGTTCTGCGTCAAGGGTAGACAAAGCAAGGACGTCTTGCGGACAGACCACTCTGCTGTAAACGGCGTCGAATGGTACGCGCAGACACTGGATGATGCGTTACAGACTGCATGTGCTGTGCTATGGTTCGTGATGTGACTGAGCGATCCGTCACTGCCATGCGCACAATTTGCCTGTCATCACGTGAAGTGGTGCGCTGAGGTGGATGCGATCGAACACGCCGGTCCGTCGTACCCTCCTGCATCCAACGATCACATATCCGCATTACAGTTGTTTGGTTTCGTCCAACACGACTACCGATTTCCCTGAAAGATAATCCACAATCTCGGTAGGCCACTATCCTTCCTCTGTCGAACTCGGATACTTGATCAAAAGATGATCGCTGTTTTCGACGAGGCATAATTGATCGTTTTTTTTTTGAAAAAACCACACGAAAAACACAATTGCCGAACTTGAAATCGTCGAAATCTCCAAGCCTTAAATAGCGTTTTGAAGTGGCGCCACAGGCGCGCGTGATGTGTGTCTGCGCTGAAATTCTAATCATTTGCATATCTCACCTCCGCTAATGCATGTTGTAAATTTCATGTTATTTGCATGTTTCCTTCAGGGTGTTGCATTTACAGTGGCCAGCAGTGTATTAAGATATGTTGTAACTTAATGAAAGTTTAAGACTCGTGTTATTAAGAGATTTTGTCACTTATTGTAAGTTTATAATATTGAGACATTTTGTCAATGAAACTACTACGTTTATGTAACATTATTAAAGACGTTTTGTCACATGTGTTTTAATGGCTTCAAATATACATTTCATCAGTCCCAGTCCTCCACAGTTATAATCAATGCGCGACTGTGGTAACCGATATCTATGCGGAGAACGAATTAAAACTATGGACCCGAAAGTCCTCCGAAGCGGTAATCAGAGGTCAGAGATAGCCTTTGGGTTCTTATGCCAAAATCATTTTTCAGCCACTTTTCATTACTGAATGGTATTTACCTAAAGTAGCATCTGTGAAGAATACTGAGCATTGACCAATGGATTTTGACCTTTGACCAATGAATATTGGGCAAGTAAATTTCAATTAATATTTATAAGCAAACTAATTTAGCAAACCACTACCAATAGTAAATAATAATATATTTAAAACTGGACAGTACATGAATCAGAACATATGCATCAGGGCGTTTGTGCAGGACTGACACGTATGACTGCTAAATATTACAATATTTGGTAACTTAAAGTAAGATTTAAAGGCATCAAACGTGCATTTCTCCAGTGTCAATTCTTCTCAGTTAAAATTATACCCTCGGGTGTGACAAATATAATAAAATCGTGGTATTTAATGTGGAAAATACACAGTTTAAAACTGGGAACATGAGAGCCCTTCCTACAGGAGACGAGGTGGTCTGTAACTTCGGCGTCTGGGCACTTCGGCGAAATCTTTTTTCGAGGGCGCCGTTAGTAACTGAATGTTAATTACCGTGCGTAATGGATGTTACCCGTTACTGACCATTGAGTAATGGAAAGAACTTTTGATTGATGGGAAATGACCAGTGAATTTCGATGATGTATTAAAGAAAAGAAATAAATCAAAATCACTTTAGTGTACGAGTACATATATACATAAACACATACACACATATACATGTACATACATACATACATACATACATATACATACACACACACACACACACACACACACATATATATACAGTAACCACCGCTTATAGTGATCAGTGGTTATAAGAATCAACCGTTTATAAGAATCAATATCGCGAAAACAAAAACAAATATATTATTTCCGTGTTAAAATTTTCGCTTTAAAGAATCAAGCCACCGGTTTTAAGAATCAGTTTACACTCTTCGCTTTCCTTTCATTTTAACAAAAAAGCCACTTAAACTGTCAAAAGGCACGAAGTTCTTTCTTTCTTTTTTTTTTTAAAGGAAGATTGATAAGATGGGATGGAATATAGTTGTAAAATTCATCCCTTTCTTTATTAGACATAACATAAAATAGTTTTCCCTTAAACGCTTTAGCACAACACTGTCCTATTAGCTTGACACAGGGGCATCTTTACCCGTCCGGGTCCGATTTAACTTTTCTCCACTGACAAACAAAAATAGGGACTCTTTTTTTCCCACCTCCCACATCCTGGTTGCGGCTTCCTAGACCCTGAAACACATAAATCTTCGGCGAAGTGTCCACTATCACTTAGGCAAACGGGACATTAGTAGTATTCAGCACATTATCAAATCGTGAAACGTCAGCTAGAATCTTCGTCTAAGACTATTAGTATTGAAAGAGGTATAAACAGCCTCCTGAAAACTTCATTGCGTCAAACTACCATAGAAAACTTTTTCTTGCTCCCTTCCTGTAGTTGAAATGTTAAAACTGTTAAGCAGGTATGTGGTAACAAATATAGGATTTTTTTCTTCTCTTACTATAATCATGTGTATCTACTTATAAGTCCAGAAATTAAGTTGTATTTTTAAAATTATAAAAAATAATTTTAATAAAAGATAATTAACGTAAATTAAAGAGTATTTTATGGTAAATTATCCAATATATGTATATATAGGTGTGTGTGTGCCTGTCCAAAAACCTAAATTTCGGCTATAAGAATCAACCGCTTATAAGAATCAAAAACAGTAATAACAAACGTGATTCTTATGAGCGGAAATCACTGTATATATATGTACATACATATTCATATTGGCCCGAGGTAGCCTAATGGTAGCGCGCCGGCTTTCAGCGTGAGGGAGATCAGTTCGAATCCCGACAAGTGACGTTGAATACCTCCCCGTCTAGGTCGGCTATGGGAATGTTAAATCCGCAGACCTTAAAGTCCCTGTATGAGGTCTGAGAGGGTGGGAGAGGGTACGATCCCCCCCAGATGTCGTCCCTGGGTTTGTTCGATCAAAATTGAGGTGAAACATGTCTAAATCAGACTCCGACCCTTGTGGTACCATTATAATCCGGAGCCGCACTCCTCAGACCGCTAGCCTGTATGTACTTGGTCTGGAATACTTCCGGCCAGGGAGTGTTATAGACATACATACATATATATATATATATATATATATATATATATATATATATATATATATATATATATATATATATATATATATATATATATATATATATATATTATGTGTGTGTGTGTGTGTGTGTGTGTGGTTCCATTCGGTTTTCTTACTTCTTAATCAGGATGAGGCATTAATACCAAGAGTAGTATTTTTTTATTAACACACTTATTGTTTCTTGATTATATAAATATGTACAAATTTACAAAATCCCAAGAGGGAAACAAGTTCATCCAACCTCTTACATCGTACAAAGTTGCTCTGCTTCTCTCTTGCACTAGCTCAGAGCCTGTATAAAAACTTTATCGTCACCTGGACGCTTGTCCAATCAAAAAGACTAATACCAAGGATGTTCTAATGTAGCACCGTACAGTACAGGATATCATTGGTTTAGCCAGATCACACCCCTCGCACCCATTGCCAGGACTCCTAAACTTGTTTCTATGCGATTTTCCTTGTGGAAAGTATCTATAGGGAAAAACTAAGGTTATCACCTTAAAATGTACTACATCCTAATATATATCACATATACAGTGGAATCGCGATCGATCGTTCTCAAAAACATCGTATATGTTGTATATTAGAATAAGTAAAACATTATAGTAAAGTATTGTTAATAATGAATAACAGTCTGAATTCTGAATAGCAGTACTTATTGTATTAGACACGTATAAAATATTTTAGCTATCCATTGTCATCAGGGGAAATTGTGATGTGTCGCTTGTGAAAGCCGCTCAAAGTTAATTAAATAAAACTCGCATGTTCGGTAGAAGTGTTTGCGGTTTCAGTGAACTTGGAGCGTATACTGTTGCTACCGGAAGTAAAAAACAAAACAGCTGCAAAAATATTTAGCCATAAGTTCCGAATAAAAAAATAAAAAATTGCGTTGTCCTTGAAAGATATTTGAAAAATGATATAGTCAATAGTAAATAAATTAAAAAACTGGTTTTCATGAGTTAATAACAGGCCTGCAATGACATAGTGGCATCATTGTCAGATGACGCCATACGGGTCTTTAGTACAGAGTGTGATTCAGATAGAGATGACTATTGCGAGCCTCATCAGTAAGCTATGTATACAATTTTGAATGTAACTGGTGTTTGTCAGAACTTCCTTATCTATAACAATTCATAAAAGACAAAATATTTACCGAGATTGTAAGCTATAACTTCCTGATCACGAAAAAATATTTTTGTCGTTTCTGAAATGTATTGACCAACCAATAAAAGAGATAATAACAAAATAAAATATAAACAGGTTAAAATAAGTTATAAGAACTGACAAATCATCATAAAATATTTTACTTATTAGATTAGCACTTTCTTACAGTTTCTGAGACAATTTACAAACTCATGGAAGCAAACTACCGCTTCCTAACGTCAGCGTCAGAATTTTACTTACTGATTATCTAAGTGGCGTGAGAAACTCTTGCGAAGTCCTTCCCTCTGATCACAAGCTTTCTTTTTGAGGCCAACGACTCAAGATGCTGGCCTGTATATACTTTTCTTTTCTTGTGTATTAATTAATTTCACGGCGATGTAGAATTTGTAAGTGATATGTAAGTATTTGAAGTGACTGTTTGTAATATTCGTGACCAGTTAATGACTATAAAGTAAATAACTTGCTTCGCTGTTATCTGGAGCCATCATTAACAAATATCGTCAAATGAAAAGCTACACCATCATTGTTATTAAACCAAGAAACCTATTTTATCAATATATTAGAAATAATTATATCCTTCCATTTTATATAAATAAAGAAATGGACGGATGTAGCTATTGTTGCTTACATTAATATGCTTTTTATATGAGTATTATGAGTACCTGTAAGTTACTGTTTGTAATACTCGTGACAAGTTTAGGGCTATAAAGTAAATAAACTTGCATCGCTGTTATCTGGAGCCATCATCGACAAGTATCGCCGAAGGAAAAACTACACCATCGTTGTTTTTAAACCAAAAAAATTTTTTTACCAAATATTGGCAATAATTATATCAGAAATTTTATATAAATAAAAAATGGACGGATGTAGTTATTGTTACTTACATTAATATACTTTTTATAAGTATTATGAGTATTTGTAAGTGACTGTTTGTAATACTCGTGACAAGTTTAGGGCTATAAAGTAAATAAACTTGCATCGCTGTTATCTGGAGCCATTATTGACAAGTATCGCCGAAGGAAAAACTACACCATTGTTTTTACACCAAGAAACTTTTTTTACCAATATATTGGCAATAATTATATCAGTCAATTTTATATAATCCAAACTATTATTCCGTCCACAGCCTAAGCTTATACGGAAACTTTTGATTTCAGGTTGTTCCGACGGAAATGCTCCCAGTCGGAACCCATGGGCATTGAGGGAGAGCAGACTGCGCTTACCCCCCCCCCCCCAAGCCAAGACAATTTAATTTTAAATACTCTAAATTTTTAACACTCTCTGACAAATTTGATGACGACCCGCAAATGTTAACCGAAAAGTTTTAAATTCTTGATTGCACAAGAAGTCAATTCATCTTCCCTGTGTTCACTTGCCTTTTTTTCTAATGTTATTTATAGCAGTTATTATATTTACAACAATTATAACAATTATTACATTTTCTGTCATCCACAAGATGGCCAATATTACTGAATAATATTAATATTTTAAATGAAAAAATAAAAATAATCACAACACATCAGTGATTATACTCAGTGAAGACTTAATGCATATCTGGGGCTTAATTGAAGCACTTATCAATGGCGCAATCACATGTTAACAACATAATATATCATTAAGGCACTTAACATTTACACATATTATTAATATTTGCATTACATAGTGATTTTCCAATATTTATAACGTTCAATACCTCTTAAATTTAATGCATTATACTAATTAACATTTTTGACAATAACAATAAATTTATACACTAATAAAACAAGCAAAATTTTTATAATTTTCTAAACCCTTTATAAAACTAATAGTTTGCCCTAATCATTAAATCATTTATGTTTTAGATAGCTATGCACCAAATATACAACATAGATTGCTATTTACTTTACTTTTTAAAATTTTACTGATTAACACTTTATATTGCGTTTTATTAACATTTTAAAGAGTTCTATACGATAATAAACAATGTAATTAGCTATTTACAGTACCTAAGATAACCAATAGTTTTACACTTGGTATTACAAATGGAATACATATTATGACTTGCTATACAATTTAAATTCATTGCAATAAAATAATTAACATACTTTTCAATAACATTAATAAGTTACACTTTAGCTGACCAGGGCACTCAACGATAGCACTGCACCATCGTACAACCAATTCCCGGAGTCTTTTAGCGCCAGTGATATTTCATTTTTATATAAATAAAAAATGGACGCATGCAGTTATTGTTACTTACATTAATATACTTTTATATGAGTATTATGAGTACTTGTAAGTGACTGTTTGTAATACTCGTGACTAGTTTAGGGCTATAAAGTAAATAAAGTTGCATCGCTGATATCTGGAGCCCTCATTAACAAATATCGTCAAATGAAAAGCTACATCATCATTGTTATTAAACCAAGAAACCTTTTATTTTTACCAATATATTAGCAATAATTATATCAGTCAATTTTATATAAATATAGAAATGGACGGATGTAGTTATTGTTTCTACATTGATATACTTTTTTATCAATACAGGTAATAGTTATTACTGTATTTTTCAGACCATAATTATTTACGCTATTTTAGATTAAAAAAAATCGACTTAAAATTGGGTCTTTGTTGACTTAAAAGATGTCTTATGGTCCGAAGTAACATTAAAATAAAATGCATATTTTATTATATATATTATGTATATTTATTATATATATTATAAAAATATTATATATTTTTTGTTATATTTATTATATATATATTTTTTACCTTTATTAAGTAAGAAATTGAAAATATCTTTCTATACCTAACAAAATACAAAATATTCTTTTCTAAAATTCTTCCCATAAATTTGAGGTGCGTCTTATCGTCTGATGCGTCTTATGGTCCAAAAATACGGTATATTCGTATATTGTTAAATTTCATAGGTCTTTAAATAATATACCCGTTTGGTGGTGAAAGAACTATCAGACAGAAAAAACCATTACGAGAGTATTATTTCAGTTAGACTAAATATTCTTGTCTGATTTTGAATGCTTGTAATAAAAGAAAGCCATAACAATATATTTTCAAAACTAGAATTAGAAGACGAATTAAATTAGTGACCATGTTAATTTAATTTTTCGTGAATCCAAACATTGCATTGCTTGTTACGACGCTTATGTGAACAATGGGGTTTCACACAGTTTCACGTCAATGGGGCAAATTGTTAAATTCAAACACCTGTTATAGCGTTCTGCGAATTGTGAAAATTCGTATTGTGGTCTGGTGAAAAGGGTTGGTCGTTCTTCTCTATAAGCACTTTCAGTTTCACTCTAAGGCCGTCTGCACACGAAGCAACTCAAAAGAAACTGATAGGACGGGTTTGTAACCAGTTGCGTCGTGTGCGTGGCTCCATTCAATTACATAGGTTGCGACTCATCACGGACTGGTTTGTGATTTGAGTCAGTTATCAGTTTCTTTTGAGTTGCTTCGTGTGCAGACGGGCTTAGACTGTATTTAAAACGATTTTCGTGATTAATGGCTTGATACCAGAAACGTAACTCACTCCATGGTTTCAGTGTCGTCTATGGAGCAATCAGACAACGAAAGTAACTGCATATGACACACTGAAATATTTTTCCTGGGAAAATTCGCACCACGTTATTCTGGAAAATTAAATAATACTAGAATGCTTGAAATTTATAATTAACTAGTTGGTACCCGTGAAAACATGATGGCTGGATAGTAAATAAATGTACTAATGCACAAATTATACTCAACACATCACTGCCAAATGTAGAAAATCATAATACCGGGTGGGCAAAAAGTCCGTAAACACTTTAAAAATTCATAAAAACAGGAAAAATAACCAAAATAAAAAAAAACGTTTGCAGGATTGGCATCGCTAGGTCACGGGATTTTTTTTTAAGACATGAAAAAAACTCTCAAAAAACAACCGACATGTGGCGCTGATGTACACAAATCAACGGGTGTATCATCCCGGATGTATCAATCTGGTCCATCCAATCTTTTGGAACTGAAAGATGCGATCCGCCGAGAAGTGTCATGTACAGAGGCTGTTCACACATTTTTTAGACGATGTATATTGTATTCACAAAACTAAATTACATAAAATTCTTGTGTTTTAAATGTTCTATTTGACATCCCTTATTCTGAACTATCTTTCGACACCGCAATTTCCAGGATAATTATGCCTTTTGAAGTGTCAGAAGAGGTATTCTATCCCATTCCTCCTGAACAGCTTTCCAGAGTCCTGTAAGTGTTTTGGGACGACGTTTGGATAATGCAGATTTTAAAAGTCCGAAAGCACAAAAATCCATAGGTGATACATCGGGAGATTTAGTAGGGATATCAGTGAAGGGTATGGCCTTGATACCAGTTTTTTGTTCCATTTCTTTTAGGAAATTTACTGGATTTTGATGTGCGACTGCTAGCTTTGTCCTGATGGAGTCTCACAGATTGATGGCACTGTGGGTAAAGCGATGGTATTTCATTCAGAAAAATTGGCGATAAAATATGTTCCTGATAGTATTTGGAGTTAATCTTGACATTTTTTTCCACTCTCTTTATTTTTAACTTGCCATTTTAAGAAAAACCAGCAACAATCATGAATCCCTTAGAAAAACTTTCTTTCGATTCTTTGAACCATGTACTTAAATTTTTTTCTCCCCTTTTATGATAATAAACGGCTCTTTTTTTGTTGCAATCATTTAAATACACCCATGATTCATCTATTGTGACAGTTGTTTTCCATTTTTCTTTGGATAAGTGTTTCTCATATAGAATTCTGCAGCGTGTCCTGCGTTCAGCGATATGATTTGGAAGAAGACGATGCACATTGCGTTTTTTCGCTTTCTTAAGATTTAAATCAACGTTTATCATTTTGTTTACAGTGGACACCGAGCATTTTAATGATTTTGCAACTGTCCTTTGACTAGGGGGATTTTCTTTTAACATTAAACAACGTACCTTTGCAATAGTCGAATATGTCCGTTTTTTCCTTGGATACTTGTTTGGAATTTTTGTCCCACTTGAGGCTCCAATTTGACGTTTTTTTCCTTTCTTGTTGACGATATTACCTATCGACGCTTTAGATATCACAAAACCATGACTCTCACGTCGTTTTTGGATAACGGAGTATGCATATTTCTCTTCGGAAAGAGCATAAATGTAGCCTTCGAACCACTGCTTTGTTAAAAACACCATTTTGAATAAAAACAAAACTTTCAAGACGGAGACGATAATTTTGACTTTTAAAAACATAGTACAATTGCAATTATTTCTTTTGCAGCAAACTATTTTTTATTACCGCTTACCAGCTTACCAAAATCGTCTAAAAAATGTACGAACAGCCTCTGTATATATTCGGACCTGCTGCACGTTGCTGGATTTGTGACTCTCATGCAATGTATTATTCCCTGTGTTGGGGGTCATATGGAACACCTACTGCTGTAATAAACGATTTAGAAGTATTCTTTTCGTTATTTGCGTATCTTTTTTTGACTTGTGTACGTCAGCGCCACCTGTCGGCCATTTTTTGAGTTTTTTTTCCGTCTTAAAAAAAATCCCGTGACCTAGCGATGCTAACCCTGCAAATGTTTTTTTATTTTGGTTATTTTTCCGGTTTTTATGAATTTTTAAAGTTTTTACGGACTTTTTGCCCACCCGGTATTAAGAATAAAGAAATACACTTTAAAAAATTACTTTTGAACCCAATAAAAAGAAATAGGGTTACTCAACAGCACGAAACAAAAAAATGTGTTTTCTCTTGATTGGTCACAACAATGTGATAAGTACAATGCACTTCTTTTTGGAATGTCCCCCACGCAAGTCGTAATCACAGTTTCATGTCACCTTGTTATCTCAGTTTCATATATTTGGTATCACCAGATATGAAGATTTGAGAGGTATGAAATGCTTAAAAAATGTGTAGGTTCCTCACATTGCTGGGATAGTTCTGGGTGTAGAATCGTGCTTTGAGATTAGATGAGGGTTCGAAACCCGCTCACGCCAGACAGTTGTTAGAATGGCGCTCAGTCGTTGGAAAGAAAGATAGTGTAGTGTAGAAAATCAACATAGAAAGACCTAACAATATATTTCAAAAACTAGGAATAGATGACGAATTTTAGTAGCGCCATCAACTTGGTTTCTAATGAATCTAAACATTGTAATGGCCGTTATGACGCTTATGTAAACAAAAATTGGGCATATGCCAATAAACCAACATGGCATAGCGTACCAATATAATGTTCAACACTAGAATTAGAAGACAGATTTTAGTAGTGACCGTGTTAATTTGATTTCTAATGAATCTAAACATTGCAACGGTCGTTATGACGCTTATGTAAACGAAAATTGGGCATATGCCAATGAACCAGCATAGAAAGGCAAAGCAATATATTTTCAAAGTTAGAAGATCAATTTTAGTGGTGACCATGTTAATTCAGTTTTCCTCGAATCTAAACTTGCATTGCTTGTTATGATGTTTATGTAAACAAAAGTTGCGCATATGACCATAAACCAATATAGAAATGCATAACAATACATTTTCAAAACTAGAATTAAAAGACGAATTTAAAGTAGTGACCATGTTAGTTTAGTTTTTCGCGAATCTAAACATTACATTGGTTCTATGACGCTTATGTAAACAAAAGTTGATGATACAACAATAAACCAAACTTGAATGACATACAATATATGTACAACACGTAGAATTTGAAGACAAATTTTAGTATAGCTAGAATATGGCTTTTTAAGAATCTAAACATTGCAATGTTCGTCGCGAAGTTTATGTCAGCAAAGGATGCACCGAGCACCACCATTTGTACAAGTACAACTGAAAGGAAGTGAAGTTAATACCGTGGCATGTCAATATTTCACTTCAGCTTACCTGCTATATTACATCATGCGCAGAGGTTTAGCAAAAATCAGCTTAAAGGATTGTTTCTCTGAGGTAGCATTGCCTATCAACATGTGATAAGCGGATTATGAAAGCTTTAAATCAATCAAACAGTTTTAATACGATTTGAAGTTCACCGAGAGTAAATCGTAATCGAAAGTGAAGTTTTACGTTTTATGCATAATCGCGGTAGATAATCGTTATCGCGCCTACCAGAGCAATAGTAATCCGCTATTCCATCTTGCTTTTGCTATTTATGGAAATAATGAACTTTCTATAGAATTTATTAAACACATTTCGTGCATTTTTTTAAAACTTAGTTTTGCTTACTAGTAACCATATCAAATAGCCACAATTTGGTGATGACATATCGATATTTTTTTTCAGCTATTCACTTTTCTATATTTTAAAAGGTATCTCTTGCAACTGTTATTAAAATTTGGAGTTAATATATATATTTAAATTATTTTCAGTGTTTTAAAAGGCACCCGCTAATAACCATGATCAAAATTTGGCTCAAATATGTATTATAAAAATGTTTTCAATTCCCCATTTTTAATGTTTTAAATGTAGTCGTTTCCAATAAACAAGACCAAAATTATATAAATACATACAGCGAAGCTTCTCTGTGGCGACCAGTAATGGTACCGAAAAAAAGTGGCAGTTTAGAGGGTGGCTGTTGAAAAGGATATTTTGTATTTTGTTAGGTATGTAAATATATTTTCAATTTCTTACCAATTAAAGATAAAAAATATGTATAATGAATATAATAAATAATATATATAAAATATATATAATATATATAATAAAAAATCATTTTATTTTCTTCTATAATATTGGTTTTTAAATATCATTTAATAAAATATCATTTTATTTTATTCTATAATATTGGTTTTTAAATATCATTCAATAAAATATCATTTTATTTTTTTCTATAATATTGGTTTTTAAATATCATTTAATAAAATATCATTTTATTTTTTTCTGTAATATTGGTTTTTAAATATCATTTAATAAAATATCATCTTATTTTTTTCTATAATATTGGTTTTTAAATATCAGTTAATAAAATATCATTTTATTTTTTTTGTAATATTGGTTTATAAATATCCTTTAATAAAATATCATTTTATTTTTTTCTATAATATTGGTTTTTAAATATCATTTAATAAAATATCATCTTATTTTTTCTGTAATACTGGTTTTTAAATATCATTTAATAAAATATTATTTTATTTTTTTCTATAATATTGGTTTTTAAATATCATTTAATAAAATATCATTTTATTTTTTCTGTAATATTGGTTTTTAAATATCATTTAATAAAATATCATCTTATTTTTTCTATAATATTGGTTTTTAAATATCATTTAATAAAATATTTTTTTCTATAAAATTGGTTTTAAATATCATTTAATAAAATCTTTTTTTCTATAAAATTGGTTTTTAAATATTACTTAATAAAATATCATTTTATTTTCTTCTATAATATTGGTTTTTAAATATCATTTAATAAAATATCATTTTATTTTCTTCTATAATAATGGGTTTTATTCTATTATTTTATTTTATTTCTTTATCTTCTATTGGTTCGTATATTGATTCTATGGAGTCTTCAATCGGTTCTGAAAAAAAATTGGCCGCTATTGGTGGCTGTCTGATGACGTTTTACTATATATATAATACATATATATATACTAGTCTCATGCGGAGACACTTCTCGTTAGACATTCACCTTTTCGCTAATTCCCGCAATTTACTAGTTACTATATTATTGGAGCACCCTATAGATGAGCCAGTATTGCTCCCTATGAGGGAACGACCGATTATTCGGAATTTGAACCCAAGCCCACCACGTGGCAGCTCAAAACGCTAGCCACTACACCATGTGGGCTGCTCATGTGTATATATCTATATATATATATATATATATATATATATATATATATATATATATATATATATATATATATATATATATATATATATATATATATATATATATATATATATATATATATATATATATATATATATAGTGTGTATGTGTGTTTATTTGTTTTGAAAAACCAGTTATTAATTCCAGGCAAGGCCGAATAATCCCGCAAATGTATAAATAAAGAATGGCTTTTTGCAGGTTCACTTTAGTGGTTTAATAGATATATTTTCCTAGCGATATTAGTAATTTTAAAAGAATTCCTTCGGGATCGGAAATTCTGAGGGACACAATGAACAAGGAAATATGTGGAACATTTTACGATCCCCACTAGAAGCCATCACAGCTATAATCACCGTAGTAACACGTGGAGAAAAGATAAAAAAAAAAAGATTAAAAAGTATTGCTATCCCAAATACAATAGGTGGGGCTAAACACGGGCAAACAATTGCAGCGCGTGTTGTCATGTGCACGTTTTTCCTTAATAGTAGCGGTGACAGAGCGAAAATTCCGTCCGGTCCAAAGTCGACAGCCGTTTAAGGATGTAATCTGCGGACTGGAATTATTGACTTGAGGAACGTTTGTTAAGCCGAGAGAAAAGAAAAAAAGCGATCATTGTTTGTAGTTTTGAGTTATTTTTCCCGATGTTTTCGAAATTTCGTTTGAGTTTCAGTAATAGCAGTTACACGAGTTTAAGGTGTTGAAATGCGTGTAAATTCTTATTGTGTTAGGAAAAAGGCAAAAGAAAAAGCGCTTATAAGATATAATAAGTAGTAAAAAAATAAATATGGCATAAACTACATTAAATAGAGTGGAATCCAACAAAAGTAGTCGAACGAACACACACACACAGTTTGGGAATCCTTGATCTAAACATAGCTGTGCATTGAATTTTTTTTGTATGAATCTAAAGTTTTAAATAATATTTTTTTAATTATTTCTGTTATTTTTTTTACTTTTTCGGATGTTTTTACTTTATTTCATGGTCTATAAATTTGAAAAATTTTTGGGGCTTCAAAGAACTTTGCTCAGTTTTGTGACAAATGCTTCCATAAACAATCCTGAGAAATTTGGAAGAAATTAACAGGGAAATGAATGAGCATGGAACATTTTGAAAATTTCTAGCATTTTTGAAGAATTTTTTGAAAAAAGGTTCATATTCTTCCACAAAATACTTATTTGTGAATTCTGAATAACTTCAATGTAGCAAAAAAGAATATTAATTGAAGGCCTTATTTGAATAGTGGTCCAACTCCATTCTTGCTCATTTGAGATACAGAGCCTTAAAGTCTAATGAGTGCAGAGAAATGACTGCTGAAGTCTGATTTGTAATGCCCTCTGTTGGCAGCAGAAATTAGCCGGAGGTGTACCAGTTTTAAAATAAGATAGAAATGACTTGTATGAACAGGAAAGTGAGGCTAATTCCATTTTTTTAAACAGTGGAGTTGAACCACTATTCAAATAAGGCCTTCAATTATTCTCATGTATGTAGAGTTAAATATTGAAAGTTTAAAACGAAATGAGGTTGAAGGCCCCTTGTCTCCATAACAAATATAACCTTTTTCTGTTTTGGGACTTCTAAGTATGTATATTTTCCTATAAAGCTCTTAACACTATTTATCTTATCCACCGCTGCAATATACACTACATTTTCGAATTAATCACTAAAATTAAGAACTTTAAATGTTTAAAAAACAAACAGTAACGAATATTTTTAGTTACTAAAACTAAATTTATTCTTGTTAGAATTTAATTCGTGGTTTCTCTTAAAAATTTGTTCTCTATAAAATTAAAAAATAAAAATTTTAAAAAAAATTCTTAAAAATTCTTCTTTTCTTTCTTTTAAAAAATTATCTCAGAATAACAACAAAAAAAAAGAAACCAAAATATTGATTTAATATTTTTAAACTGCACTCAGCGAATTAATAAAAGGCAGCTAAAAGATATTTTACACAAATCAAAATTTTTACTGTCTTCATTTAGAACGAAAATTTTCGTTAGGAATTTTCTTTTATGTACTAGTTGGGAATTCCAAACTTTAAGTTTGGTAAATTTTGAATGCATTTATGAACAGGGACTAAAAAATTTATTTTTTTAATTTCTGCTTGTTGTGTGAGTCTTCATTTGTGAATATTCAGTAAAACCTTGTTTATCCGGACTAACTGGGACCATAGGCAATCCGGACAATCGAAAATCCGGATAATCCGGGTAATAAACAAAACAAAATCCTCAACTAAGCAGACTTACCGTTTATTACGATAAAAAACTATGTTTTGTAACAAAATTATATTGTATTGTTTACAAGACATTAAAAAATTTAAAAATAACTTTTCACATCATTTCTCAGCAGAGAATTGGTAATTCTAATAAAGATTTCTTAAACTCAACAAAAGAAATTTTATTACCATAATTTATTGTACATTCTATGCAGGAATTGTACATTGAATTAAACTAAAACGCGAATATTTGGCGTACTTGTAGTTACGTTCTTGCTATCATAGTTAAAAATTATTATCTAATGTGAACATTAAATGAAAATAATGTCTACAAATCTGATCCGGATTATCCAGTGATCCGGATCAACGAGGGCCGGATAAACAAGGTTTTACTGTAACTCAATATCTTCTTTTTAAATTCCCCTTTTCGACTTATAAATTTGAACCACGTATTTAGCATCCAATAAAATACAGTAACCACCGCTATAGTGATCAGTGGTTATAAGAATCAACCGTTTATAAGAATCAATATCGCAAAAACAAAAACAAATGTATTATTTCCGTGTTAAAATTTTCGCTTTAAAGAATCAAGCCACCGGTTTTAAGAATCAGCTTACACTCTTTGCTTTCCTTTTAATAAAAAAAAAAGCCACTTAAACACTCAAAAGGCATGAAGTTCTTACTTTATTTTTTTTAAGAAAGAGTGATAAGATGGGATTGAATACAATTGTAATATGCATCCCTTTCTTTGTTAGACATAACATAATAGTTTTCCCTTAAACGCTTTAGCTAAACACTGTCCTATTAGCTTGACCCAGGGGCATCTCTACCCATCCAGGTCCGATTTCACTTTTCTCCACTGATAAACAAAGACAGGGACTCTTTTTTCCCACCTCCCACATCCTGGTTGTTGCTTCTTGGACCCCGAAACACATAAATCTTCGGCGAAGTGTCCACTATCACTTAGGCAAACGTGACATTATTAGATTCAGCACGCTATCAAACCGTGAAACGTAAGCTAGAAGTGAATCTTCGTCTGAGACTATTGGTATTGAAAGAGGTATAAACAGCCTCCTGAAAACTTCATTACGTCAAACTACCATAGAAAACTTTTTCTTGCGTCCTTCCTGTAGTTGAAATGTTAAACTGTTAAGCAGGTATGTTGTAACAAATATTGGATTTTTTTCTTCTCTTATTATAATCATCTGTATCTACTTACAGGTCTAGAAATTAAGTTGTATTTTTAAAATTATAAACAATAATTTTAATAAAAGATAATTAACGTAAATTAAAGAGTATTTTATGGTAAATTATCTAATATATGTATATATATATATAGGTGTGTGCGTGCCTGTCCAAAATCCTAAATTTCGGCTATAAGAATCAACCGCTTATAAGAATCAAAAACAGCAATAACAAAAGTGATTCTTATAAACGGAAATCACTGTATTTTCCCTGAATTTTATAAGTGTAATGAGATAAATTTACATAAAAATGTTTTGTTTTATATCTTTTTGTGTCTTTATGATTAAAGAAACACATTTTTTAAATTAACAAAAAAGGAAGTATCGTTTAATTTAATTTGATTTTCATTCCAAAACAATAATTTTATACAATTTGTGTTTCAAGCAATATTTAATAACTGATATGATTATATACGAAAAAAAATTGAATGTGCTAATGAAATGCATTAATTTTTATCTCTCTTTGGGGCTACAATTAAATGTTATATGTTTCTCGGCGAATCATATCATTTATTCGACATCATAGCCATAAGGATTTGCATAGATACGAGTATATACTCATAGTTACATATAAACGTAAATGGTTTGGCAACTGGATGCCGGCAAGAAATCCTTGAGGCAAAATACGATGTAAAATCTTCATATTTTGAAAAGAAATCGGAAAATAAGAAAAGTAAGTGATACAATTTTTTTTAAATTTAATTTTGGTGTGAATTTCGGTTAGTAAATAAGTAAATAAATAAATTTTTTCGTTTTCAGTAACCATGGTGAAAAATGTACTTTCAAAACGTCGTCATTTTCAATGATTTGCGTCTTATGGTCCGAAAAATACGGTATGTAAAGATATTTTCCACTTCTTACTTAATAAAAATAAAATATATGTATAGTAAATATAATAAATAATATGCATAATATATATATATATATATATATATAATATGCATAATATATATATATATAATATATATATATATATATATATAAAATATTCATTTTATTTTCATGTTACCTTCGGACCATAAGACGCATCGGAATTTTATGTTGATTTTTTTATGCAAAATGGTGAGTCTTATGGTCCGAAAAATACGGTATATAAAGATATTTTTAATTTCTTACTTAATAAAAACAAAATATATGTATAGTAAATATAATAAATATATGTAATATACATAATATACATAATATATATATATATATATATATATATATATATAATATATAAGAAATATATAATACATATAATGAATGTATATAATGTACAAAATAAAATATTCCTTTTTTCTAGTGTTACCTTCGGACCATAAGACGCCCCCCAATTTTATGTCGATTTTGTAATGTAAAAAGTTGCGTCCTATGGTCCTTAAAATACGGTACTTTTCGACTCAGTCCCATAACAGCTCCTGCATACATTCCACCTATCAATCACACCGTTGCGCACACGGCAGCGATAAAAAAAAAGAAAAAAAAAAAAGAAAAAAAAAAAAAAAACGAAACCCAAAACAAGAACGAAAACCACTCACCAGCTGCACCAGCTTCAAAATTCCCGGAACAGTTTTGAAGTACCACGGATTCAGCTCTAAATTATCCGCTATTCCCGTAGACTCTGTTTTGGTGGTGACTTTTACTCCCATGGAACGCGAGGTGTCGGTTTTCTGAGTGTTCGCAGTCTGCACGCTGGTTTCCGAAGGTGCCATAACGAAGCATGCGAGCAACTTCCACAAGCACTGAAATCCAGATATCGTCTGACGGGTCTCAAGAGTGGAGGTGTTCCTTTGCCCGCTCTCTGGAAGGGGAAACCTGTTCGGTTTATGAATGGGTGCATGGATGTGTTAATGCCACCGGCAGTATACGCTGTGTGACCATGAATAGATCTGTTGGAGTTAAATGTGAATATTATTTTGTGTTTTGTGTTTTTTTCTCCCTCTCTCTCTCTTTCTGCCGATAATAAAAGTTGAAGGCGGCGATGTAGGATTGTTTTACGCACCTACGGTTTCTTGATTGTGATGGGAGCGTGGGTTTACCTACTTCTGCCAAATACGAGCCTTTGCGAGTAGGCGGGGTACAGGTGCATTGTCTGAAAGGGTGGTATTGATGAGTTACATGCGTATTGAGTTCTCCTTATTTTGATGTAGATCACGGGCTACGTTCGCATGAAGTTCCATGCTTGTTTATTCGTCTGTTTGGGTTCGATAAAAGTGTTTTTGGTAGGAAAACGTAAACAGATATCAATGCGAGCTTTCTGGGGCAAATCGTTGATTTTTCATGAAAAGATAAAATTTTAGCGTCAATAGATTGTGGTTTGATTTCCTTTTTAGTAGTTTTTAAATGGAGCCCAATTAGAAAATTTTAAGGAGGTAAATAACTTTTAAAGTACCGTATTTTTCGAACTAAAAAAAATACCTTTTTACATAAAAAATAGACTTAAAATTGGGGTCTCTTTTTTAGTCCAAAGGTAAAATTAAAATAAAATGTTTGAATGAAATATATATAAGGAATATTAATATATAATATACTACGTATAAATTAAAAATAACGATTTAAGGGATTTTGAAATGTCATGATCCCAATGTATGTAACAGAAAGTTGGAGATACCTCAACAGAATCAGTTATTAATTTTGCGTTAATGAAAAAGAACCATGTTTGAATAGGATGAGATTTTGGGTACCGTATTTTTCAGACCATAAGACTCATCGGACGATAAAGTGTACTTTCAATTTATAGGAGAATTTTTAGAAAAGAACATTTTGTAAGGTATAAAAAGATATTTTCAATTTCTTAATTAAGATTATATATATATATATATATATATATATATATATATATATATATATATATATATATATATATATATATATATATATATATATATGTCAGAAATTTGACGCATTTTGGTACTTTTCTGTTTAAATCTCTACTACTTGCCCAAGCGATACAGACTGTGTTTCAAGCACTACGAAAACAATAACTCGTGACTCCGGACATCTGAAATTTTGCTCTCTGGAGAATCGTTATGGAGGAACGTAATCCTACGTTAAAATACGGTATTAGTCAGGAAATGACCCATGGGAAGAATATTTCCCACCTCCATATTCTTATGTATGCATAAATATTTTTAAAATAAAAGTTATTATCTTAAGACCAATTGTTTTTTATACCCAGAATCACTAAAAATCGCAAATCAATTCCGTAAAGAAAAAAGTTACGAAAGGGTTAAAAACTCTAACCAGGACAGGAGCTCAAACGTCTTCATTCCAGAATAATATTCTAACCGCTGAACCATGTCGTTTAACATCCTCACTGCGTCATGCATAATTGTATAAAAACCGTCAATTCATGAATTGAATTCAACGATTGAACTCCTCAATTGTGACCTTTTTAAGTAAAGCGGTTTTGAATCTCAATAAGGATTTTTCACGGTTGACTGAATTTCTCAATTGTAACTTTTTAGCAGAGTGATTATAAACCTCAGTAGGGATTTTTTACGGTTATCTCTACTGTTTCCCTCTATGAAATCCCAGATTTTTAATTTGGAAATTACCGTATTTTTCGGACCATAATACACACCTTTTTATATAAAAAATCGACTTAAAATTGGGGTGCGTCTTATGGTCCGAAGGTAACATTAAAATAAAATATATGCGTATATATTGTATGTTTTTTATTACATATATATACACATACACACACACACACATATATATATATATATATATACACACACATATATATATATACACACACACATATATATATATATATACATATATATATATTATATAAATATAAACATATAAATATATATACACGTACATATATAGATAGTACATAGATTCACCCATCTATATATTTAAGTTGCTAAGCCGATTCTTTGGGCAGTCCGTGAGAGAAAACTACTGCATCAATTTGCTTCATTTTGGTCTTTAACGAAATATTTTAATCTATAGATGCGTCAAAATTGGTTTTTGTAACCGCAATTTCTATTAATTAGCGATAATTTAAAATTAAAAAATTGCTCTCTGCGCATGCTCAGTGACATGCTTAAATATGGCTTTAGGTACTTGAGCCGTATAAACACGTTAATTTGTTTATTCGGAGGAATCTCTCTAGCTCTCTATCTGCCATTTTTATTTTTAACGTAGGATTACATTCCTACATAACGGTGTGCAGAAACAAAAATTTAAGACGCTAAAACTGTCTGTCCATCCGTCCTCGCGAGTTATAATTTTGACAGCGCGCCAAACCCAGTCTATAGCTTGGACAATTTAAACAGAAAAGTACGAAGATGCGTCAAAATTTTGACATACATATATGTATATATATACATACGTACATATATATAGATACATATATACTTACAAAGGAGGTAAGAAACGATAAGTAATCCTCCGTTAATAACCCGCGGTAGTATCGTTAGAAGAAACTACTTTTTTAAATTATGTTTTAGAGATATAGAATTAAACCTGACGGAAATTGTTTATTTCACTCTGTTGAGTACCCCAATTTCTCTTTAATGGGTTCAATAGTAATTTTTTAAAGTGAATATTCTCTCTTCTTAATATTATGATTTTCAACATTTGGCAATGATGTGTTGAGTATAATTTGTGTATTACTCCATTTATTTACTATCTGGCCGCCATGTTTTGACGGGTACCAACTAGTAAGCATAAACAGGTTGTGAATCCCTGACATATTGGCTAAGTAAGTAATATCGCCGCCGTCCACACCCGAAGGTTATATACGGCCCTTCAATAATAAAACTAATCATGCCGACGGCAATCCAACCCAACCGGGTCCCGAAGTTTTTCTTTTTGCAATTCGTTTACCTGTCTTTTTTTTTTTAAATCTGAGGGGCTATCCACCTTCCTCTTGTAGGGGGAAGTGTATATTCATAAGTTCCTGCATAATATTCTTGATGTACCTTCTACAATAATAATCCGTAAATAATTTACTAGGGGCCCAATCTTGAAAGCCCAAAGGTAGGTTTTTTCGTGCTTCAGCCCATTTGCTACAATTGTATATACAGTGCTTTATAGTTTGTATATTGCCACACTCACAAAGATCTGTTTTAGCAAAAAGTCTGTTTTGATAGACTCCTATACAGCCATGTTCAGTTATTGCTTGATTAACAAGGAAATCTGCCTGACGTCTTTTCGTAGAAACTCTAGGGAATACCTCAAATACTTTCCTTCCTACACTGCTTCTCTCCCAATTTTCTTGCCATATATTTATGTAATAATTCTTAATTTTATTCTTAATCTGTTCTTTAGTTAATTTATAATTTCCTGTGATTTCATTCATTGTTGTTGCTTAAAAAATCACTGTTATTAAAATCATTGTTCATATTGGCTAAGTAAGCACCTCTGTTAATTAACTCCATATAAAAATTTCCCTTCAATCTACAACCGCAACTGTCCCCTGTACGCCACGCTACATCGAAGGCGAATTCTAAGAAACCGCAGAACCTTGAGATACGATTTCCCAGCATTTTTCACATTGTTTCGCTTTCCCAATCGACGCCGATTTTCCCCTCGAAAGAAATCACAAAAAAGCCTCATTGTGCTCTTGTCTGAACCACACATGTTTCCCTCATTAATTATGCTTTTGAATATTGTCTTTCCACTCCTTTTCGCGAGCATTGTTTCGTTTCTTAAGAGAGATTCGCTATTTAGTCATGAAGGACATCAAAACATTTCCGGAGATTATTTATTGCTTCCCATGTGTATTTTGACGTTGCCTGCAACCGTAGCCTGCTGCAGTTGTTGATAAATATGTCAAGTACAGTAAAAACCTCGTTTATCCGGATCTCCGGATAATCCGGATCAGGTTTGTAGACTTTTTTAAATTTAATGTTCACATTAGATCAAGGGTTCTCAACCGGTGGTACGTGAACCCCTTGGGGGTAAACGAAAATCTGTAAGGGGTACGCGGTTAACTACCAAACAGTATACAAAATTATATTGATATATGCTAGAATTTAATTGTGGCAAAAGTTTGAGTAATGATTTAAAACTGAAAACTATCAGTAAAGCAGCAAACAAACACGTCGCTCGTTACTACTGTATCTTAGCTGAAGATTGATGAACTTTGTAAACAAAAAACAAGCCCAGCGTTCCCACTAATTATTTCCTGAGACTTTTTTTAATTTTATGTCTGATTAATAAAAACTTTTCTAAAAATTTTCTAAACGTTTCTAAAACTTTTCTAAAATGTCCATTAAAATAAAATTTGTCTTGTTTTTAATTTAAACTAGCTGAAAACCCGCACTTCGCTACGGAGTACATTCAAATTAAATACAACGGTCAATGTATGCAATTAATGCCAAAAAAATAAATAAATATATATATATATATATAATAAATACGACGATCAATATTTACAATTGATGTAGAAAAAATATATATATATATTTATAAAAAAATCATAAGGGATATTTTTATAGACAAAATAATGTCCAATCGTCTGCCGCATTAGCAAGAAGAAAAAAAATTTTTTTGTCTAGTTGTTATGCACGTGACGATAAATTTATTTAGAGTACCAGAAAAAGAAATCACGTGATCAGCATTTAATAAATTAAATTCTAAAATTTAATCTTTAAAAATTGACCCAAAAATCAGGAAATGGAGGTAAAAATTCGAAAAAAATTTCATTTTGAGGGAATTTTTATGATCTTTCTCGTGCTATAAATTTTATAACCCTCAATGTATTATTTTAAATGCAAACGTAGAAAAAGTTTAAAAAACAGCTTAAAAATTTAATTTAAAAAAATCTAAGAAGAATTTTTGAAAAATCTTTCTTAGTGCACCCCTACACTATAAGAAGAATCGCCATGCAAAATTTCAGCCCTTTAGGTCCAGCGGTTTGGTCTGTGCGTTGTATGTCAGTCAGTCAGTCAGTGAATGAATGAGTCAGTTACGGAACTGTTTTATATATATAGATTACGTATTCGCAATTAAACTTTAACCAATATAATACATTTTAATAAAACTAAAGTATTTTTGTTCGGGGTACGCATAGTTAATGATACACAAAAAGGGGTACATGGGTTGAAAAAGGTTGAGAACCCCTGCATTAAATAATAATTTTTAACTATGATAGAAAGAACGGAACTACAAGTACGCCAAATATTCGCTTTTTAGTTTGATTCAATGCACAGTTCCTGCATAGATTGTACAATAAATTATGATAATAAAATGCTTTTTGTTGAGTTTAAGAAATCTTTACTAGGCTTACCAATTCTTTGTTAAGAAATTATGTGAATCGTTATTTTTATATTTTTTAATGTCTTGTAAACAATTCTATGTAATTTTGTTACGAAACATAGTTTTTTTATCGGAATAAACGGTAAATCTGCTTAGTTAATTTTTTTTTTTTGCTTATTACCCATATTACCTGGATTATCCGGATTTTCGATTGTCCGGATTGCCTATGATCCCTGTTAGTCCGGATAAGCGAGGTTTTGCTGTATTTGTAAGTGACAGTTTGTAATATTTGTAACTAGTTAAATGACTTTAAAGTAAATAAACTTGCATCGCTGTTATCTGGAGTTGTCATTGACAAATATCATGGAATGAAAAGCTACACCATCATTGTTATTAAAATCATTGTTATTAATTTAATGTTCACATTAGATAATAATTTTTAACTATGATAGCAAGAACGTAACTATAAGTATGCCAAATATTCACTTTTTAGTTTGATCCAATGTACAGTTATAGAGATGGCTTACTTCTACCCTAACTTGGGTATATGTACGAAGTTACCCTCTACTAAATTAGAAGCAACACAGTTTCTAAAGGAATAACAATGTTTATTTAAGAGGGTCCAGGACACAAAATTGTTCGAATTTTCAAAAAAAATTAAATTATTGCATTAAAAATTTGTGTTCTTTTACGCTTAAAATGACTTTAAAATCATGTTTCTATCTTAGTTAGAACAGGAGAAATTATTATTTTTTTTTCAACATTCTAATAGTAGCCAAGCGTTGTTTAAACCTGTAAGTGCGTTATCCTGCATGATGGGTTTTTCCCCCATTTCTCGGCTTTAAATTGTTATAAGTCAAGAACCGTTAAAGATAAATGGTTGAAACTTGGACCATGTCTTTTTCAACTATTTTACTTTAATTTTAATTCAGCAAATTTGAAAAAATATTTGCTTTTGAAAATATGATTTTTTAAATATAAGTTACATCATTTTTTTTGTAATTTTTAATATAAATATTTTTAATTTTTTTGAAAATTAATATTTTAAAAAAAGCTTAATTAAAATTAAAACTTATATATTTCTGTTTAATTAAAGGAAAAAATTTTGAAATTCTACAAATAATATTTCGAGTTATAACAGCTTTAAATGACCCCACTTTTTTTTAAATTTTTAAATTTTATAATCTTTTAAAAACATTTTGAGAAGTTTTATGATGTGATTTTGGTTACAAATTTCATGGTTAACCGTCACAAAAAAATTCAAAATTTTAACTCAATAAATAAAAATTTATTTTAAATGTGTCCCGGATCCCCTTAAACTTGTAAACAACAATAACTAGCAGCAATATAGGCTGAAAGAACAGATATAGACACAGTTCAAGACAGTGAAGTTTATATACTCACAATATTCAACTCTAAAGTCACACCAGCACTGCAGCACGACACTTACCTAATAATACACTATCCTCTGAAATGCCAGATTGACAAACCTCACGTCAGATTTCGAAGCAACCTAAGTAATCGCTACAAAAGCAGTTCGCTTGGACAGCTCCAAACTAACTAGACTCTAGACTCTCTTCTGTAATCTAGCTGCTCGGAATTTATACCAACGGCCTATACTGAAATTAGCATAACTTAAGCGGCTTCTTTAAATTTATGCACTTAAGGCCGTCTGCACACGGAGCAACTCAAAAGAAACTGATAACTGACTCCAATCACAAACCAGTCCGGGATGAGTCGTATGGGGGATGCTGGTGGTTCAGTATTTACTTGGTTCTTTATTCTTGTCAATACTTCACCTTAAGTACACAATAACTTCTGATCTCGGGTTCGCACATAATCTGCTTTATTATACATAATATTTACAAGCATGCATTTGAGTACAGTGCGGTGCTAATCCTTGCTCCCGCGTTTCGCTTCGAATCTGCGTCGCATCTGAATGTCCGAGTGGGGTTACAAAACTATAGAGTGGCAGCGCCATCTAGCATCACAATTTCCCACAAGTCGTAACCTATGTAATTGAATGGAGCCACGCACACGGAGAAACTGGTTACAAACTCGTCGGACGAGTTTGTAACCAGTTGCGCCGTGTGCGTGGCTCCATTCAATTACATAGGTTACGGCTCATCACGGACTGGTTTGTGACTGTAGTCAGTTATCAGTTTCTTTTGAGTTGCTCCGTGTGCAGACGGCCTTAAAGTTCGATTATTGTCAATCGAATCTAATATCGACCTTATACAGTTCCTGTATAGATTGTAGAATAAATTATGGTAACAAAGGGCTTTTTGTTAAGAAAGCTTTACTAGAGTGTCACGGGGCGTTGACGTGGACTCACTCAGAAAAGTTAATTTTATACTTTTTAGTGTCTTGTAAACAGTACTATGTAATTTTGTTGCGAAACATAGTTTTTATCGTAATAAACGGTAAGTCTGTTCAATAAAGGATATTTTTTTTTTGCTTATTACCCATATTACCCGGATTATCCGGATTGCCTATGGTCCCAGTTAGTCCGGATACACGAGGTTTCACTGTAGTTATAAAAAGGCTACTGTAAAGCAAAAACATCTATTGCAGTGATTCTCCACCTTTGCTCGTGTTGGTAATTTTCATCTATCTTCAATATTAAAATAGCTACACAAAAATGTCCCAAATGTTGATAATGTTTTTGCTTTCAATGCACTCTGATATGACAGCTGCCACTAGGGCAGAGCTGGGCCAATCCATTGTGGCGCCTGAGGCAAGTTTTAAAAACGACGCCTTTTTCAAAATTTTAGAGACTCTAAATAATGAACGTATCTGTATTAGAAATAGTCTACTTTTAGAATACCGTAAGATGGGGTTACTTTGTGACGGATTTTAAGGTTTTTCCTGTGTCAGCTGATCAGTTTTAAAAGTAGTCCAAAATGATGGTACAAATTGCAAAATATTGGTACATCCTTTCCTTACGTAGTAATGTATTGCGCTAACCCGGATCTTTAATTACCATTAAGAAATTAAAGTTTAAATGTGTCACAAAGTTGCCCCACCGAGTGGGGCTATATTATAAACACTAACACTCATTATCAGGTAAACATCACGTAAACGCATTATCAGGTAGACGTTTTTGCAAACATCTGGCAATCTAGGTTTTTGAAAACGTAACAAAAGCTAAACAAGATGCTATTAACATTCCCCGGGAAAACTATGCGATTATTTCAAATTTTTTAGCTGCCTTACCCAAGGAATTTAAGAGCAGATTTTAGGATTTACGAAGTACATAGGATGTAACTTTAATAGTGGCAACTAGGTATGTACAAAGTATGCGGAAGAGATACAGGGGGGAAACTTTTATAGCCCTTCAAGGCAGGCCCTGATTTTTCATTAGGCCCAGTAGGCCCGGGCCTAGGGGCCTCCGAAAATTTTTATTTTAAACGAAAAAAAAATCCTAATCTAATTTTTTTTATTTTACCTTTTTTAATAGCAATTTTTTTTATATATCCTTTCAAATTTGATTGATTGGTCTGTTCATCATATGCATAGTTATATGTATAGTGTATATAAGGGATTAATAAGTTTTCTGGTTGCATTGTTTTAATGATGAAGTAAATATGTTGTATAGATTTTTGTTATTTGATAATGTTCTAGGTTTCTACCCTTCAAATAGCCAATTCCCGGTAAAATGATACTTTCACAATGATTCAAGATTATTTTTGTTATGTGTCAATTTTGGAAATTTTACGCCCACAGCAGTGTAAGGGGGCTCCCATCCCGAGTTGTGCCTATAGTCAAGAATTTTCTAAATCGAGCCCTGCTTCAAAGTAGTAACCAGCATTGTTTAGCACCCGTTGCTAACGTCCTGGAAGCTGCAGGATGCCGTTGGCAGCACCTGATCTGTAGATCCTTCGAATGGAGCGATCTACAGCCTGCAGAATCTCTGATGGAATCCAGGAAGCGGTTCCTTCACCTTAGGGATGAGACCAAAGTCACAGGGTCTTAAATCCGGGGAAAAGGGGGGGGGGGGGGTAGAGCCCTTCCCAGACCCTGAGAGCAAACACATCAGCCACAGTGTGCGCACAAGCATTTTTCTTCCATCAGTACGATGCAACAAATTATTTCATTCAATAGACCAGTAACTAAAACATGGCTGTGTTCATCCTGTCACTGTGCAGGCGTGTGATGTTTGTGGGTAGAGCTCATTCGTTCTGAGGTAAGGCAGGTATATGACGTACGTGTGGTGTAAGCTGCTTTCCTGTGTTCTGCTGCGTGGGGGCTTTACAACAGTGTTGCCACTACTAAAGTTCCATCCCTCGTATTAAGATTTGTCTGTTGCTTTTTAGAAAATCCCTGACACTTAGAAACAGAATTTATTACACAACTAGTTGATTGGAATGCGATCATGCAAAACTGTTTGACGAATTTATCGAGTTCAAAAACGACGCGGAACGTGAAGTTAACTTTAATGGCAAAAGAGGGGGAAGGGAATTAATAATTATACATTTCCAAATTTTGGAAATGAGTACCTGAAAAGTTCAATACTGTATAATAATTGCAAGATAAAAAGAACTTTTTATATACCTTGTTTTTAAATTTTCTGTTGAATTATATAAACTTGACAATTCTATGTATTAATAAATACTTTTTTAAAATTTTTTTGGTGAATTATCCCATCAACGTGACAGAAAATGAAGTTAATTGGAAGTTAATTTGTATTTAACTTTTCGTTCCCGTTCCGGCCGATAGATGGGTGCACCAGTCTACAAAACAAAATTAACTGAAAATAACTGAAAATTAATTTCATTATGCTTAAAGATGGCTAAAAGTATTAAAAAAATGCATTGTCATCGTGTTTTGAGCTATTCTAAAAGTTTCAAATGTCTAGCTAGTCGGGAAGTTAGTTAAAATTCGATTGCAAGATTTGTACTGTACAAACACACAAACAAACAAGAAAGCAAGTTAATAAAAACATGGTAAAAATGTGCCCAATCAACTTATCTTTGGGAATCATCCTATGCCAAAATGAAATAGGCGAAGAACATATGTAGAAATCGGCTTAACTGATTCTGAGCTTGATGACGTATTGAGAGTATGTAGCGTGGAGCAATTATAAACCTCATTTATCTAAAATAGTCAAAAATTTGTCTCAACATCAAAAATCATACTACTTTTTAAACAAACGATTGTATACATTTAGGTTTTGAATTTCATTTTTCGCAAGATTGTATTACGAGGTATAATGTACTATGTTGCGTAACGTGGCAAGCATATTTATGTGGCCCGAGAAAAAAAAAGGTTTGACTATGGCTGATGTATTGTCTCCTCAGTGGAGGATTTCTCCTATTCATCAGATTGGTATTAAACCATAAAGACAGATGAAAGTTGAAAATGGAGATCAGTCGAGACGGGTAAAGGCCTGTTCACATGCATATGGAGCGTTGTGTTGCGTTATTACGTTGGCTCCGAGATTTTTACCATGACCTTGATTGGTTTCGCGTATCACGTGGTCAATCAATTGAGCTTCTTTATTGGTTAAAATTTTTAACGATGACGCTACGTAACGCTCCGGGTTCAGTGCGAACAGGCTATTAGACGGGAAGATTCCCCGAGACTGGGAGGTTTTGGGCCCTGGGCTGACCTCAAAGCAGGGCCCCGGCGTGAAACCCAGGAATCCGATAAGAATGTCGGCTCCGGTTTACGATAGCACCAGAAGGGTCGGTGTCCGATTTAGCCAGGTGCCACCTCAATTTCGACAGAACACCTACAGAGTGTCAGTGTTGGGGGCTCGTACCTTTTCCCACTCTCTCATAGAAGGACCTTTCCTTATTTAACTGATTAACCCTTCAGCGGGAGCGCCAGTTTTTGGAGCACCAGCAGGCGCGCGTGGCACAAAGTGCAACGTCTCTTTCAACCTTGATTATTCCTTTTGTAATAAACTTTTTTTTTTCAAACTGAAAATAATAATTCTCCGTTTTATGACAAGATATAAAATGTTGATAATATTGAGCTACATTTATAATTAAAGGCCAAAGAATGCAGATACAATCGCCTTATTTAAAAACTGTCTGGTTTAGTGGATCTAAGGACAACTTGCGAATTGATTCCTGTTATGTCCAAAAACCTAAAAAACAATGAGATTGTCCATCTTCGCGATATGCGGGATACCGTGTAATAGCTGCACACTGGATCGACCACATCAACTCCTGCTTTTGTCGTATTGCAATCCAGTATAATCGCTGGCTTACCGCGGTTAAATCACGACTAACAATGAATGGAAAGGAATACAAGGGTCAGAAAATAAGACCTGCATTAGCAAGGGCGTAGCTATAAATAGAAACTGCTTACAACATTCAAACCTTACTTGTAAAAACAAACCATTCAAAATTACGAAAATGTTGCACTTTATACACGGGCGAGACCGCTGGACGGTTAAACGTGACTATATAGGCCTAGACATGAAGGTATTGCCTAGACACGAGCGTTTTCAATGGCATTCGTTGGGATTTTAACCGAGCAACCCCAGTTCCCCGCCTAATGCGCTGTACCAATATGTTACTGTACTTTCATTAAGCAGTTTTGAGAAATACACATTTATTTCAACATCAGGTCAAGATCGACTCACGGCCAGTTATACTATCGGAAATAAATGCAGGGTAGCTCGTGTTGTCATGTCGTCTTATATTAATACGCATCACAGTACTACATTGTTTTAAGTGATCATGATTTTTATACAATATACGGTGCAACAAAGCCTTATTTTGCAAAAATTTAACTTTCGACACGATGAAGTCTGGTTTCAAACAGAGAAGGAATAAATGACATTTTTATGATTGATATTTCATATCGTTTAGGCCGATTTTGCCGCCCTGTAGAATTGCACGTGGTGCACAGTCGGTTCAGACGGCCCTGCTAGAAAAATTCAGTTTTTCTCTTACTTTAAATCCTGATTTCTTTTTTCCAGACAATGCCAAATTTTCCAGGAGTGTACAAAGCCTATATAATAAAAAATCGCTAATTTACTATAACCTTTTATGAAAACAAACATATGGACATTAAAAGAAAGATTTGATGTACACAGAAAAGCAAAAAAACTGGTACACCTGCCTAATATTGTGTAGGGCCTTCACCAGCACGCAGAGGTGCCGCAACACGACCTGGCATGGACTCTATTAATGTCTGAAGGTATCCCGGAGGCAATTCACACCATGAATCCTGCAGGGCAGTCCACAAATCTATAGAAGTGCGAGGGGGTGGATATCTCTTCTGAACAACACGTTGCAAGGCATCTCAGATATGCTCAATGAGGTTCATGTCTGGGGATTTAGGTGGCCAGTGGAAGTATCTAAAGTCAGAAGAGTGATCCTGGATCCACTCGGTAGCAACTCTTGACGTTTGGGGTGTCGCATTGTCCTGCTGGAATTGTCCAAGTCCGTCGGAATGCACAATGGACATGAATGGGTGTAGATGATCGGACAGGATGGTTATGAACCCGTTACCTGTCAGAGTTGTCTCTAGATGTATCAGGGGTCCCATATCACGCCAACTGCACACGCCCCATACCATCCAAGAGGCTCCACCAGCTTGAACAGTCCCCTGTTGACATGTACGATCCATGGATTCATGAGGTTGTCTCCATACCCGTACACGTTCATCCGCCCGATACAATTGGAAACGAGATTCGCCAGACCAGGCAAAGTGTTCCCTGTCATCAACAGTCCACGAGTGGGCCTGCGGCTCAGAAAGCCCATATCAATGACGGTCCGTTGAATAGTTCTCAGGCTGACACTTGATGATACCCTAGCATTGAAATCCGTAGCAATTTGAGGAAGTGTTGCACGTCTATCTCGTTTAAGGATTCTCGTCAGTTGTCGACGGTCCCGTTCTTTCAAGGTCTTTTTCCGTCAGCACCGCTGTCGGAGATTGGATGTTTTACCGGATACCTGATATTCACGGTCCACTTCTGAAATGGCCGTGCACGAAAATCCGAATTGCATTACTACCTCGGAGATGTTATATCCCATCTCTCGTGTGCCGACTACAAAGCCACGTTCAAAGGCCCACAAATCGTGATAACTTGCCATTGTAGCAGCAGGAACCAATCTAACAGCTTCGCCAGACACCTATTGTCTTATATAGGCGCTGCCGACCGTATAGCGTTACGCTGATTGGTTGCATATCTCCGTTATTTGTGCACGCATGCCACTACAAGATTTTTTTTTTCGGGGGGAGGCTCTTCAGTGTATTATCTTTTCTATATAAATACGCCGATTTGCAATAATATTTTAAGAAACGTAAAATAAACACATGCACATTGAAAGAACGTTTTAATGTACAATGTTTTCTATATACATAAGCCAATTTTCAATATTCTATGAAATATGAAATAATCACGTGAACATTAAAGAAAAGCTTTAACGTACTATCTTTTCTATATATGTAAGCCAATTTGTAATAATATTTTAAGAAACGTAAAATAAACACATGCGCATCGAAAGACAGTTTTAATGTACAATGTTTTCTATATACATAAGCCAATTTTCAGTAATATTTTATGAAATATGAAATAATTACGTGCACATTAAAGAAAAGCTTTAACGTACTATCTGTACGATATACGTAAGCCAATTTGTAATAATATTTTAAGAAACGTAAAATAAACACATGCGCATCGAAAGACAGTTTTAATGTACAATGTTTTCTATATACATAAGCCAATTTTCAGTAATATTTTATTAAATATGAAATAATCACGTGCACATTAAAGAAAAGCTTTAACGTACTATCTTTTCTATATACGTAAGCCAATTTGCAATAATATTTTAAGAAACGTAAAATAAACACATGCGCATCGAAAGACAGTTTTAATGTACAATGTTTTCTGTAAGCCAATTTTCAATAATATTTTATGAAATATGAAATAATCACGCGCACATTAAAGGAAAGTTTTAACGTACTATCGTTTCTGTATCTGTAAGCCAATTTGCAATAATAATTTAAGAAACGAAACCGAGAACTTTCTTAGCGACAGTAAAAATGGATAGGGAAAATTTTCAGAGAACACCTTTTCAGAGAACTCCTGCTTTACTACTGCACAAGTCCGTAGCAGGTGACACATTGTATAGAGTTCATAAACATTTTACTTTTTCATTGAAAGATTTCAAATTACGGAGCAGTTGCATCAAATCTGTAATAGTAACTGCAAAATTATCACTTTTGTACAAGATAAATGACTTCTTGTTGGATCCGCATCTAATATATTATCCCCTGATGTCCATTGGATACATCTGTCTTTCAAATAAGGGATATAGGAACTAAAGGCACGTTTAAAAAATTTGCCACAGATTCTCCTCAATTCGGAAAGTCTTTTATAGTTTCATTTTTTATTCCTGCATTGTTGCCAACTCGAGAAAAAATTACTCTCAGTTTTGTAAATAAATCATTAAAGAATGAGATTAATCTATATATATAAAACAGTTCTGTAACTGACTGACTGACTGACATATAACGCACAGACCAAACCGCTGGACGTAAAGGGCTGAAATTTTGCTTGGCGATTCTTCTTATAGTGTAGGGGTGCACTAAGAGAGATTTTTGAAAATTCTCCTTAGATTTTTTAAAATTAAATTTTTAAGCTGATTTGCAACATTCTTTAAAGTTTGCATTTAAAATAATAATCTGAGGGTTATAAAATTTATATCATGAGAGAGATCATAAAAATTCCTTTAAAATGAAATCTTTTTCGAATCGTCACCCTCCCTTTTCTGATTTTTAGTGAATTTTTAAAGATTAATTTTTAGAATTTAATTTATTAAATGCTGATCACGTGGTTTCTTTTCTTTTGTGATACTTTAAGCTATTTTTGCGTCACGTGCATAACAACGAAATAGACAAAAAAAAATTTTCTTGCTAATGCCTCAGACGATTGGACATTATCCAAAAAAATACTAAAATACAGTAAAAGAAATGTTCCTCAAACTGTACTATATTAACTGTATTATATTCTTTAGTATGTTCTATTAGATTGAATTTGAATATTTTCTTCTACATTATTAAAAATAGCCGCTACGATTTTTTTATAAATATATTTTTTCGCTTTTTTTACATCAATTGCATACATTGATCGTTGTATTTATTATAAATAAATAAATATATGTATATATATATATATATATATATATATATATATATATATATATATATATATATATATATATATATATATGGCATTAATTGCATATATTGACAGTTGTATTTAATTTGAATGTACTTCGTAGCGAAGTACGGTTTTCAGCTAGTCAAGGTATAAGATGTGAGATGAAAAAAAATTTCGAATTTTAACAGTCCTATGACCAATCAGAGTCCATCACAGACAGATTTCTTTCTACAAACGTATCGTCTTTCTGCTTCATCTCTGACGTTCTCCTGTTAATTAAGGCTGCTGTGTACTAACCCTATTGGATTCGCTCACCTCAATGATAACCTATGGAGAACATGTGTCGAAGGATTGACGACTTGGATTAAAACAATTTTTTTTTAAATTGTACTCCGTCCTAGAGAAAGAAATTTTACAACTTGGGTAAATTTTCGTTTTTCAAAAGAAATGCAAATAATATTTTAAAATTTAAATTATTCAAGGAAAAAAATCTGGCATAGTGTGTTTTAAACGCTCATCGATTCCTTTGGTGGACGCAATTTATAAACATTAATCCTGTTGCATGGGGCAGAAAAGTTCACGCTATATGCAAATACCATTTTTATTAGATTATCAGCATTTATGCAGCTGTCAATAGTAGACACATTTTCTGCATAAGTTAACATTGAGGTGAGCGAATCCAATAGGGTTAGTATATAGCAACCTTAAGCCAAAGTTCAGAATTTTTCCTCACGTACTATCTGTTTCCTGTGTTTTCTTAAACAATACTAGCTGAATACCCGTGCTTCGCTACGGAGTTCAATTAAATTAAATACAACGGTCAATGTATACAATTAATGAAAAGAAAAATAATATATATATATATATTTATAAAAAAATCGTAACAGATATTTTTATAGACAAAATAATGTAGAAGAAAATATTCAGATTAAATACAACGGTCAATGTACGCATTTAATGCCAGAATAACAAAAAAAGAAATTATAAAAAAATCGTAACAAATATTTTTATAGACAAAATAATGTAGAAGAAAATATTCAAATTAAATACAACGGTCAATGTACGCATTTAATGCCAGAATAACAAAAAAAAAAATTATAAAAAAATCGTAACAAATATTTTTATAGACAAAATAATGTAGAAGAAAATATTCAAGTTAAATTCAACGGTCAATGTACGCAGTTAATGCCAAATACACTCATGGACAAAAAAATTAGCGCAACAAGAAATAATTGCGGGATCGTAACGAAACTTGCAATGAAGGTACATGTCGGGGAGATATGCAAATGATTAGAAATGCAGCGTGATTGCGCATTACGTATAGCCGGTAGAGGGCGTTGAACATCGTACTCTGTGGAGTATAAAACAGGTAACCAAAGCTTGTTTGAGTGTGCTGAATCATTTACAAAGGAAGAGCTGAGATAGACATGCCATTACGCCGTGTTCGAAGACAATATAAGCAGTTGTCGCAGTTTGAGAGGGGGAGAATCGTCGAGATGATGGAAGCTAGGTGGTCAGCTAGGCGAGTAGCTCGTCAATTAGGCCACTCTGATTGTGTTGTGAGGAGGTGTTGTTATCAGTGAACCCGAGAGATGTCATGTACACGAAGACCAGGCCCAGGACGCCCTCAACAGACCAGTCGTCGAGAAGACCGCCACATCGTAAGAAATGCACGCGTACAACCAACTGCTTCATCGGCCGCCATCCAGGCACAGGTAGCACTTTCACTAGGGGCCTCTGTGTCTTTTCGAACCATACTAAGGCGCCTGGCTGAAGAACAGTTGGTATCGCGGCGCCCATTACGTGTGCTGCCATTGACGCCCACCCATAGACGCCTCCGTTTGGAGTTTTGCCGCGCACGAGGAAACTGGACTGCAGTGGAATGGAACCAGGTCGTCTTTAGCGACGAATCCAGATTCAATCTCGGCAGTGATGACAATCGTGTTTGTGTGTGGAGAGCCCGTGGTGAACGCTTCAATCCTGCCTTTGCTGTACAGCGATACATCGCTCCCACAGCTGGTGTGATGGTATGGGGTGCCATTGCCTACAATACACGGTCACCCCTAGTATTGTTCCGTGGCACCATGACAGCCCAGCGGTATGTTCATGAAATCCTGCAACCACATGTCTTGCCACTCATGCAACGGCTCCCAGGAGCCATTTTTCAACAAGACAATGCTCGGCCTCATACGGCAAGGGTGTCACAAGACTGTCTCCGCACTGTTACTACCCTTCCTTGGCCTGCCCGATCCCCAGATGTGTCTCCAATCGAGCATATCTGGGATCATTTGGGACGACGAGTTGGACATCCCACGAGTTTGAACGAACTAGAGGCAAGGTTACAGCAAATATGGAACGAAATGCCTCAAGACATCATACAGAACTTGTATGACTCAATGCCCGATCGTATCGCATCGTGCTTTCGCGCTAGAGGGGGTCCAACGGAGTATTAACTCCTCCGTTCTTTTGCCTTTTTCTGTGAAATAAATTATCCTTTTTCTTTGATTTTCTTATCATTTACTTATATCAAAGTAGTCATTACGTATGTAAAATTTCGTTTCATTTTGATGACTCCTTCTTGGTGCGCTAATTTTTTTGTCCATGAGTGTATATATATATATATATATATATATATATATATATATATATATATATAATATTATAAATAATCTTTAATCGCCCTTATCTGAACTTTCTTTCTAAATGTGGTAACCTTCTGACACCTTGGCGAGATGCTCCACCCTTTCCATATACTAACACTCTCCGCCAATTCCTGTCAACCCCTCTTTGACCTAATCCTATATTCGTGCTCAACGAGAGACGCGGGTTGGCTTGGATGCGAGTAACATGTCGCTGTTTTCATAGAATAAATTCCTTTGTTCGTGAATCCGAAGTGTATTATTTTCGGCCATGATGTGTGCACTTATTACAGGAGATGACCGTACGGGTCATGTCATATATGTATATATGAATATATATATATATATATATATACAAATCGTAACGGATATTTTTATAGACAAAATAATGTAGAAGAAAATATTCAAATTAAATACAACGGTCAATGTATGCAATTAACTTGTATGTTTAATATCCATAAAACACACTAATTTGAAATAAATTCTTAAAAAACTTCCATCTCAATTAGTCAAGTGGTTAAATTTTATCTTTTACCGTATTTTAATATTTTTTTTTTTATCAATTGATTTCGTTGTTATGCACGTGACCGAAAATTAATTTAAAGTATCACAAAAGGAAAAGAAACCACGTGATCAGCATTTAATAAATTAAATTCTAAAAATTAATCTTTAAAAATTCACCCAAAAATCAGAAAATGGAGATAAAGATTAAAAAAAAGATTTCATTTTAAAGGAATTTTTATGATCTTTCTCGTGATATAAATTTTATAACCCTCAAAGTATTATTTTAAATGCAAACTTTAAAGAATGTTACGAAAACAGCTTAAAAATTTAATTTTAAAAAGATCGAAAAGGAATTTTTCAAAAATCTTTCTTAGTGCACCCCTACGCTATAAAAAGAATCACCATGCAAAATTTCAGCCCTTTAGGTCCAGCGGTTTGATCCGTGCGTAATCTGTCAGTCAGTCTGTTACGGAACTGTTTTATATAGTAGATGAGTTATTCAACTGCTTCTGCAAAGAGGATCCTCTAACAGTTCATTTATTCTTCCTAGCTTGTGAGTAACTTGCCTATTACTTTGAGTGAAATATTATAACCTGCGTGTTTACATATTTTGAGTAGGTAAATTCAGTGAATCATTAAACGTCTTGGAAAGTCGTTACTCGGTGATCACACTAAAATGCTGTCCTTAATAGCATGACCGATTTGTCAGGGACCCGTGCTTTAATGTTTATGTTTCTGGGAATGGCAGCGAAGTTTTGCGGAAGTTGGTAATTTACGGTGCGGTACGACTCGTGGGGTATTGAGTAACTTTGACAACAATGGCAAGGCGGCAAGGTCGAACGTCCGTGTTTGACATCTGGGATCGGTCCGTTCAAGGCTTGTCAAGATTATGAAACTGAAGTTGATTGTGGTGACGAAATGTGACGCATTTAATTTGAAATTTATTGATTTGTATATTCAGTGATATAACAAACACCCCTTTTTTTCAAAGGGGGTGTTAGATTTCCGGGAAAGAAAATCTATATATATAAAACGCGTAGGTATGCGGCACAAAAATCGACGATATTTCTACACTCCGAATGGCAACGGCTGCAACTACCAGATATAAACATTATTGGCCGTCCGCAATTTTCAACCGCGTGTCAACATGGATTTATGCACTGAAATCATGGATGCTTGAAAGCGAGATGCACAATCAAGTGAAAATTGGGAACAGTCTCAAGAAAGAAAGCGAAAAAGAAATAATTCATTATGAGAGAGGCGTGAAACAGAGAACATAAATGATCGCGAGGTTAGGTTTTAACCGTTGCTGGCAATGCAACCGACAACCTGTAATAGTTAATTTTCTAAACTTTTTTCAGTACTTTCTGAATTTTTACTCCATTTTATAAGTGAAGAAATTTTCCCAACAATTTATTATTTGATATGATTAAGTGTAGATATCTTAATTGTGAACAATAGCACATACAAAGAGTGATGTAATCCACACTATAATTTAGTACTTGTGGAATTTTTACTCCATTTTTTAAGTGAAAAAAATTTTTCCCCAACAATTTCTTATTTGATGTAATGATAAAGTGTATATATCTTAATTTTGAAAAATAGTACATACAGAGAGGGGTGTAATTTTAAAAATCAATCGTGTTGGGTTTCTAGGTCTTCTCTGTTCTGAAGTAATGGAAATTCAAAATTTTTAATCACGATGTTTTAGAATAAGCCTTATGGAGAATACCCCTTAACAACGTATATTTATGATGAAAAGTAATGGTAACATTCCTTACATATGTTACTTTCAGTTGAGTTGTTTTGCAAAAGAAAATATAAAACTAAAAGCGACCATGCTGGTCGCGCAACGACTAGTTCTTATAAAAAAGCACATTAAAATATTTTTTTTTTTTGGGGGGGGGGGGCTAAAATTTTAATACAGAGCTTTTAAAATTAAACCAGTTGATACCCGGCAAAACATGACAGTTGGATATTAAATGTTGTTGTGTGGTTTTGGCTTATGCCTCTTGACCGACAGTATGTCAGATCAAGTCCATAAGGGCTATTGGCCAGAGTGGTGCGGCTCTGGTTTCAAATAGCACCACAAGGGTCGGCTTCCCACTTGTCTAAAGAACCAGTTCCATTATTTTGAACCGAGTCAAGTGACGAGACCAGTACACTTAACGCCGCACCTCCGGGGGTAAAGTTGAGAACTTGGAAGACATAGCAGCCACGACAGATTTTACGTGCACCAGCCGCCATTAGCGTACACGGAGGTGGATTTGTCAGTGACTAGCATCGAACCAGAGACGTTCAGATCACTGGCCCGCTGCCAACTGGTCCACTACGCCAGTGGATTAAATAAATGTGCTAATACAAAAATTATTCTCAACACATCATTGTCAAATGTTGAAAATCATAATATTAAGAATAGAGAAATACACTTTAAAAAATTACTATTGAACCCAATAAAAAGAAATAGGGTTACTCAACAGCGCGGAATAAACAATTTCCGTCAGGTTTAATTCTATAACTCACAAACATAATTAAAAATAAAAATGGCAGAGATAGAGCTAGAGAGATTCCTCTGAATAAACAAATCAACGTGTTTATGTGGCCTCGTGCTTAGTGAGTATCTAAAGCCAGATTTAAACATGTTACTGCGCATGCGTAGAAAGCATTTTTTAAATTGTGAATTATCGTTAATTAATAAAAACTGGGGGCTTCGCCCCTAGGCTCGCTACGCTCGCTCCTCTGTTAGGGCTAATAGCGAAATACATAGGGGTGATTCTCGGGCAATGCAACAGCTTCCATCCATTTACTGTTGTCACCCTTATGCGAAGGGGAATCACTGTTGATTCATCACTGTTGAATTATCAGCTTTAAAATTCAATTAAAAATCAAAATTTTAAGATAGAGGCTTGAAATGAGGTTCATATGAATAAGAAAGCTTTCATCTTCTAGATGATGTAAATATTTTCTTTGTAGGATAAAAACTCGAGGAGCATCGATATTACATCCACATATGTGATGATATTTCTTGAAAAACTGCGTTTCATTTTTTGATGAAAATATTAGTCTATTTTAAAATATTTTTAAGCAAATGTGGTCTAGTTTGAAAGAGAAATGTCTGTAGTCTTAGATTGTAAAAAGATCAAAATTCTACGATCATTTTTTGGCGAGTTATCGTAATCTGAAGATGAAAAAGTCAATATTTTCCCACAAAACATAAAATAAAAAAACTTTTTAAGTCCGACGAAGATGAGACATGTCTTACTTTGTTCCCCACATTTTTCTGCATCTATTGGTATCAGTCTCGTCCCCATACCCCCAGCAGTTTCGGAGGAGATAGCGTGACAAGCTTTTGACAGAGGCGACGGGAGTTACTTTTTTTTAGAATAGAGAGATTGTGGTTGCAAAAGCCAAATTTGACATATTTAGATTAAAATATTTCGTTTTAGACCAAAATGAAGTAAACTGATGCAATAGTTTTCTTTCACGGACTGCCCAAAGAATCGACTTAGCAACTTAAATATATAGATATCGCGAAAAGAATGAAACGAGATAACATCGCTAGATTTACGTATATTTCACCAGACCCACACCTAAGCTAAATTTAATCCAACTTTATTCCATTCGTAGGTGCCATTTGATGGCCGAATGGCTAGGGCGCTGGTATTCGGTTAAGATCTTGTAGGTTCGAGTCCCACTGTTGGCATGGATGTTTGTAGCCGTTCGGAATCGGCTTTAAACTGTGGGTCCCGGTTTAATTAGCCCTCGTGTAGCAAAACGTTGACCGTAGCGCTCCAAACCAAACCCATTCGTAAGTACTTCGTTAGTGCCTGTTAGTTCCGCAAAAATTGTCGTTATTGCAGGAGAGTCTTTCTCAAAAGAAAATATTTGATTATTTACATTGTTTAAAAATATGTAACTAAAACTCAAGGTAACGCGATGAAATTTTGTACCGTGTTCTTATGTTCTATTTTCAGTAACTTGCCCTTAGATTTTTGTTTGAATTATTAAATGATTTCTGAGAGGGCTTTAAGTAGCCTAGCGGTAGCGTGTCGGCTTTCGGTGCTGAGGGGGCTCGGATCGAATTCTGACGTTTCAAACTAAAATAAACCATTTTCCAAATTATAACCCGATGGAATACGCTATTTTCAACTTCGTACCCCGTTGGAACAGCTCTGGTTTAGTAGAATTCGTATATTGGTAATTTGGTATACACATAATTCGTTTCGGCAACCCTGCCACAGTCACGTGACGCAAACCAGATTGTACCGTTTTTTTCTTATTTATTTTTTATTTTGATTTAACCATGCCTTGTCATGTAGATTTATCTATAATTTCTGGATCTACGAAATTTATACTATTTTCCTTGTTTTTTTTTCATTTATATTATACTAGCTGAATACCCGTGCTTCGCTACGGAGTACATTCAAATTAAATACAACGTTCAATGCATGGTGTTAATGCAAATACATATATATATATATATATATATATAATAATAATAATAATAATAATAATAATAATAATA
>OU015499.1:38648509-38702601 GCA_907164885.2 Dolomedes plantarius | reverse complement strand
TTATGACAAGTCTAATTCTTTTACCTTTTTAATTTCCCTCTTTCTTGAAGTCTATACTATCTCCCACTTCTACCCACGCGCTGGAAGTCATCCCAATTACCTAATCACTTGTATATAAGCAATTCTACGTGTCAGTCACTTTAGGTGCTGAGTTAATCCAAGATAAACAAATAATGACCAAAGACAGGCTGTGGGCTGACCGCTCCTTTGTCCTCCCTTTTCCTTCAGGTTTCTGTTGACTCATGTTTTCCCCATTGGAATTCATGAGTGAACGGATTACCCTTTTCCTCTTGGTTGGCTGGGTGTTAAATCCTTTCCTTTTTCTGGAGTCAGTGAGTGAATACTGATATCTTTTGAGCCTTTCCCAACCTAGAGTTTCAGTGTCGTGCACTATGCGCACCAATTTTTCACTCTGAATTTTGTTTAGAGTTGTCGGTTGTGGTTAAGACGGTGGGAAATTGTTGAACCTGCTTTCCTCTGACCCAACCATGCACTTGTTCACTCAACTACACAACACACAAAAAAAACATACACCTTGAATTAAACAGAATGTACACAGATGAAGGAGTGGTACACCAGTACCAGAAGTGAATTGTTTTACATAATGAATCTATCATTGTGAAATATTAAGGTGAATGAAGTGTAAATTATAAAATGTTTGATAACTTTGAATTGTGATAAATTTGAATCAGAGTTTTGTGTTATGGAAAAATTTTGAAGTATAAATAATATGTAGAGAATTTTGAATTTCATGTGTAATTTCATATGTTTGTATTTCATAAGTAAGTCGAAGGTATAAAAGAGCTCTAAAAAGATAAACTGTATTGTAATTGATGTCAAAATACATTTGTGTCGTTCGGTGAGTACAAGATATGAGAAAAATAATCCCATGGGAAAATGATAAATATTTATATTCTTCAATTATTAATATGTTGTGTCTCTGAGTATTTTACAGGGTCAACCATGTCAAGGAGGCCTCCAAGCAAGACGGTCGACCGCATTATTTTTGTCGTTCATATTTAATTGTTTTTTTCATTTTACGTCCATTTTCATATTACCATATTCTGTGTAAATAAATTCAATATTTGTAGCAATGTAAACTGGAACTGTTGTAAAATAGGGGGCGAGTGGACAGCTTACAGGACTGTCAATTACATTACCACTCAAAGAATTTCATGAAAATCTTAAAGCATGGACTTTAAATTGTAAAATACTACTGACAGTCCACGTTAATGGTCAACATTTTTATTCTATTAATTAATTTAATAATAATAATAATAATAATAATAATAATAAAAGGTCCCTAAATGAGATTTTGAAGCGACATTATTTTCAGGTGATGTCTTATTGAGATGATATTTTGGTAAAATTAAGGTGATATTTTGAATATTTATGGTGATAATTTTGATATAATGTTGTAATATCTTCCTATTTTGTTTCAAGTCATCAGTGATATAATAATATACTGTACAACTCAAGAATCTTTTAATGTAACTTGTAAGGTATTGTAAACTGTGTATTTTTTTAAAAAACCACTGCTCCAGGTCTCACAGCTCAGAAAGAGATTATCCAGGTGTTATAACGAGGGGCATTTGGTTTTAATAATGGGGTTCATTGGGATCCTCGTTGTGTGGGGAGACGTCCCTACTCAGCATGTTTTCCAGTTGGCGGATTTGATGATTTTGCTCTTCTGAGGCGTTGCCACATGGAATTAGCTACTCCATGTGTGCGCGCCTTCAGGGGACGGGGGGGAAAGTTGTAAAGGATTTAGTGGGAAAAGAATGATTATTCTAAATTTAAAGGGGGCTTGGGAATTAAATTATATTCGTGGCGTAATTCGCCTCTAATTGTTCGTATTCAAAGACGCGAATTGGGAAAGGGAAATTCCCTTTTTATTATATAATCTTCGCGCGCCTCTGAGTTCTGCGGTCGAGGACGAACGTTTACATTTTAGCCTTGAAAGATGTCTGTTTCGGGCTCTGCGCATGTCCAAGGAGAGTTGGCGCGCGGAGATTCCCGCGAATTTGGTTAGAGCGTGGGATAGAAGTCGATGCTATCAGATGTGTTTCGCCGCGGCTCTAAACAATAAATGGCGAACGACTAAATGCGTAGATCTGGAGAGGTGGTATTATGACAAAGAATAAAACTGGATTAAATTGAACTGATGCCTGCTCAATCATTGATTGGATTATTTGCTACACCACCGGATATACCATGACTGCCATAATTTGTAAGATGACGGGCGTAGCCCTACGCGTGTCATACATATATATATATATATAAATAAAAAAATATACACTGCTGGCCACTGTAAATGTAACACCCTGAAGGAAACATGCAAATAACATGAAATTTACAACATGCATTAGCGGAGGTGAGATATGCAAATGATTAGAATTTCAGCGCAGACGCACATCACGCGCGCCTGTGGCGCCACTTCAAAGCGCTATTTAAGGCTTGGAGATTTCGACGATTTCAAGTTCGGCAATTGTGTTTTTCTTGTGGTTTTTTCAAAAAAAACGATCAATTATGCCTCGTCGAAAACAGCGATCATCTTTTGATCAAGTATCCGAGTTCGACAGAGGAAGGATAGTGGCCTACCGAGATTGTGGATTATCTTTCAGGGAAATCGGTAGTCGTGTTGGACGAAACCAAACAACTGTAATGCGGATATGTGATCGTTGGATGCAGGAGGGTACGACGGACCGGCGTGTTCGATCGCATCCACCTCAGCGCACCACTTCCCAGATTCCATCCCCAGATTGACCCAGATTCCATACCCAGCTGCCACAGCAGATCAACTTTGGCAATGCGTGGAAGCTGCTGGGTTTGCTGTACCCCAAGAACTCATCCAAAGTCTCTTTGAATCAATGCCGAGGCGTGTGGCAGCGGTGATCTCCAACGATGGCGGCTACTCTGGCTACTGATTTTGGCAGGAACCACACTTCACAGAAGTCTATAAATTTAATCATTTGATACTTGGTCAACGTTATCTGCAAAATAAATTTTGTTTTGATATCTCTTGTCTTTCTTGGTGTTGCAACTTGGGTGGCCAGCAGTGTATATATATATAATAATAAATACAACGGTCGATGTATGCAATTAATACAAAAAAAATATTTATAAAAAAATCGTAATGGATATTTTTACAGACAAAATAATGTAGAAGAAAATATTGAAATTAAATTTAATAGAACATACTAAAGAATATAGTACAGTTAATATAGTACAGTTTGAGGAACATTTCTTTTACTGTATTTTAGTATTTTTTTGGATAATGTCCAATCGTCTGCCGCATTAGCAAGAAAAAAAATATATTTTTGTCTATTTCGTTGTTATGCACGTGACGCTAAAATAATTTAAAGTATCACAAAAAGAAAAGAAACCACGTGATCAGCATTTGATAAATTAAATTCTAAAAATTAATCTTTAAAAATCAACCAAAAATCAGAAAATGGAGGTAAAGATTCGAAAAAGATTTCATTTCATGATCAAGGAATTTTTATGATATTTTTTGTGATGTAAATTTTATACCCCTCAGATTATTATTTTAAATGCAAACTTTAAAGAATGTTACAAAAACAGCTTAAAAATTTAATTTTAAAAAATCTAAGGAGAATTTTTCAAAAATCTCTCTTAGTGCACCCCTACACTATAAGAAGAATCGCCATACAAAATTTCAACCCTTTAGGTCCAGCGGTTTGGTCTGTGCGTTATCTGTCAGTCAGTCACTTACAGAACTGTTTTATATATATAGATTATTTTTTAATTTATAGTTTGCAAAATTACATTTCTATGTAATTCATACGATATTAACGATGCGATGTTTGGCTAGGCGACAAAAAAAGTCGCCAATACAAAATATCGCAAATGGGGTCCTATATCGAAGCTGTTCCAATTTTGAACTTTAAATGTTTTGAAAACAAAATTTCGCATAGTTCAAATACTTTTCATATGAACAATGATATATGAAGATCGTTACAATGACTTATAAAGACACATTTTAGGGGGAAATCATTCCGAATTGCTTCTAATAAAAAAAGTAATTAAATTTTGTGTCCTGGACTCCGTTAAGCATGTTTTCACACAATTCGGGTTATTTGTACTCTGTAGAACATTTTGAAACACATAGATACAATTAAACACAGTAGGCACTTTACGTCTGATCGATCTTCGATTTTTGTTTACAGTTTAGGCATTGAAACAATTAAATATTCTTACGAGTTTAGGGCCAACTTGGCGTGTTGGCGCCAAGACGCGATGTTTTGAATTTACGATAAACGAAAACGATAGTTTTGCACGTTCAGCGACTACCATGGGGTAAATAATAAATCCTACTCTTGGGTCAATAACAGAGGGGGGAATTAGGTTAGAGCTGTGTGGCAACACGGGGTTACGGTTGCTACGTGAATAAAACAGAAAAAAAATTGGAACCTCAATAAAAATGGTTTGGTGCGATTTTTACGAGAGATATTTAGACAAGCGATTCTTAATGAATGATTAAGTGTGATACCAGATACGGCTGACACAAGAAGTGTTGGGAAAGAGGTGAAATACAAGGTCGAATGTTATGTTTAAATAATTGATTCAGAAACTAATTTCACATTTGTATTCCCCTTGTGTAACGAAGATATATTTAGGTGCTGGAATTGTTTAGCTTCCAGTGAAGAATCAGTGTTCACAACTGTATATCCATGATATTTGTATAAAAGTGTACTGAAGTTATGATTTATATAAAGTCCAGTCATTTAATTAGTGGTGACTGGCATATTAATTTTTGAGTTTGTAAATTTACTAACGCTTAAAATAAAAAAAGTATCCACTCATCGCTCGGATTCGGAACAATATATTTTCCATTCTTGAGATAGTTAAAAAATCTAGTAAACCCAAACAATTGAAAAATTTTACTTTTTGTTGTCATGATTGTTTTGCTGTAACAGAGGAAGGGAACAGGCGTTCTATTTTTTGCTCATTCTCTGATAGAACTTGAAACGAGAAGCTTGACGAGAGCTATTTTGCTAATTTTAAAGCGTTGCGATTGAGTTATTTTGAACACTTAAAAGAAAAAAAACTGAGAATGTGTTTCAAGTGCTTCGCCTTGAAATGCCTGTAAGTATAACTAAGTCCTTCCTTCCCAAATATTTTCAGATTTTAATGGCTAGAAAATGGGTAACTTGAGAATATGGATTAGCGTACAGAAAGATACACAATAATCAATAATTTTTATTAACTTCACCAAACATTAGTTTTCTTATTTTGTTGAAAAGAAGTGATTTATTTATTTTGGGGAAAATGAGTAAAATTTACGGAAATAAACCGTAAATTGGTTGCTGGATTTGAGCTGCAACCTTTTACTATTCAAAAAAGAGAAAGTCGTGTATTATATTGTTACGAATTTTGTAAATATTTCATTTTGTTTTGTTAAAATGGCTTCTATGGAAGAGCTCCTATAGCTATGTATTTAACATGGGAGTCTATGGGAATCTCGCCAAATATGAGAGTTATCGCCAAATTGGCGATGGATTTAGTGGCTTATTTTGGTCGCCAAATTTGGCGATAAATCACCAAATGATCGCCAACTTGCCGACTAAGCCTTTCTGGAAGTTTCTAGAAATATCTAGCTGAGACTAACCTATAGGGGGCGCTTTGGAAATCTATAAATGTACCTGACATTGGCAGTGGAACTCAGTTGAATTTCCTAGTGTGAATTGGATGTATTGAAATTCCCTTAATTAGCGTATTGTATTGAAAATTCTATTGTATTGAATTTTCAATACAATACGAATTATATTGAATTGTATTGTATTAAAAATTCTGGTATCCTGACTTGTGTTTTTAGAATTTTGTGCTGTATAGAAGACAGTTGTTACGTGTTTTATGATTGAATTTGTGTATTCGCCTGAAGAATTTACAGAATAATAAATTTATTTTGTGTGAACTTTCTGAAGAGATTTTATTCAATCCTAATGAAAACCCTAGAAAACTGAACAATATTTTAGTTTCAGCCTTTGAATTAGTAAATATACAAAAGTGCCCATTCATTTTAGTATGAATGTTTAAGCACATGCACAGTTATATACATATATTAGATATGTATTTATATGATATTAGGATCTAAAACAACTTCCTACGTTTCTTTGTGTCTAAGCTTTAAATATCTCAACATCCTTTTTTTACTTTTAGTTTCTATAAAAACATGTAGTAACACAAATATGTTAAATTGCAATAACTTTCCATACGTAACACTGTTTCTAGAAATTAAAGTGTTTGAGATTATTACACCAAATTCCAAAATTTGCAAGAAAGTTAATTGACAATTTACATTAGTAAATAGAAATGTATCTGTTGTTCATATATGTTCTGTGTTTCCTATTGTTATACTCTTTCAAAGTGTAAAAGAACGTGAACATTTAAAATTAATACCAGTGAAACGATAAGAAGTATTTCTTTAAGAAGCAAAACATCGCGAGGTATTCTTGCATGATTAATATTTTCTCCCCAAAATTCAATTTTGCATTACGTAATAAATTTGAAAATTAAAAAATATTTCTTCAGCATTTTAATATTTGTATTTAAAGACCTCGTTTATTGGCAATCATTTAAACTAAGACTCAGGATATTCGAGCCGATGCCTCCGGTATTTTGTAGTCCATTATTGCTAAATGAGGTTGTCATTTCGATGTGATGATCCTAGAGACACTTTTTTCTGCTTCAAACATTTTTTTATAATGATCTCTATAAGAAGATGAAACAAGACAGATGAGCCATGGCAAGCAATGTCAAGGTCAAGGTAGAGCCTTGACCTTGTCCCGTTTCACAAGGGACCTGGCTAGGAGCTAAGATATCACTGCCTTAAGGGGGTCCGGGACACATTTAAAAATAATTTTTTATTTATTGAGTTAAAATTTGGAATTTTTTTGTGATGATCAACCATATAATTTGTAAACAAAATCACATTATAAAATTTCTGAAAAAGTTTTTAAAAAATTTTTAGATTTAAAATTTTTAATAAAAGTGGGGTAATTTAAAATCTTTATAACTCGAAATATTATGTGTCGAATTTCAAACTTTTTTCATTTAATTAAACAGAAATATATAAGTTTTAATTTTGATTCAGCATTTTTTGAAATATTAATTTTTAAAGAAATTAAAAATATGTAGATTAGAAATTACAAAAAAAATTATGTAACTTATTTTTAAAAAAAATCACATTTTCAAAAGTAAATATCTTTTTCAAATTTTCTGAATAAAAATTAAAGTAAAATAGTTGAAAAAGACATGTTCCATGTTTCAACCATTTATCTTTAACGGTTCTTGACTTATAACAATTTAAAGAAGAGAAATGGGGAAGAAAACCATCATGCAGAAAAACGCACTTACAGGTTTAAACAACGCTTGGCTACTATTAGAATGTATAAAAAAAAATAATTTATCCTGTTCTAATTAAAATAGAAACATTATTTAAACGTCATTTTAAGCGCAAAAGAACAAAAAAAAATTTTAATGCAATAATTTTTTTTTTTTTTTTTGAAAATTTGAACAATTTTGTGTCCTGGACCCCCTTAAACCTCGAACGGAAAGGATAAATTAAACATGAAGATGGGTTTCGAAAAAACAGTCTGCCAAGAGGCGACAGAATTTGGAAGGAGAAAAACACGCGGCATCTGCGAACATTAGAAAAACTGTCTAGGCAGATACCGGTGCGATAAATCCGTTACCACAAAATATTATGGCTAAACGAAGAACGTAAATTGTACCTTGACGATGAGAAATTGCCGGAAAAAATTAAAATTAAAATTTTAATGACTGCAGAAACTAATATCGAAGCAATACGCGGAAAGAGGGGGTAAATAAAATTATCGGATCCTGGAGCTAGGTCATGAGCTAATTAAAAAGCAAGGAATCGACCAATGGAAGCACTTGAATCAGAGACCTTAGAAATTTGAAGAAATGACTGAACAATATGTAAAAAGTAAAGGAAAAGTTAACCAGCCTAAAAAAAATAATAATTAAGTGGCAAATAAACATAAATTAACTAAAAAAATTTAGAAAGCAGGCAGGACAAAAATATTAAAAATTTTGAGCAATGTAAGGAGTAAGTTCGTTTTGAACTAGGCTATATTTGAATTGGTTCCTAGAGGGTATGTACAAAATTTGGTGCATAAAAGTTGAAAGAGAACCGGCAAACAGACATAATTTCATTTTTAATTATTGAGATACTTAACATAAATCTCCCACAATTAGATAAAATAATTAATAACTAGGAAATCGTGTTTTCTAATGTTCTTTATTTTTATCACTTCAGATTCGGGCACCATGAAGTATCTTAAAAGAAAAAGAGAGAGATAAACTAAAAGACATCAAAAACTTGAATTGTAAGTACTCATTAATTTAAGGTTTTGGTACCAGGTACACAATATCACTGATTTTTTTTCAAACATTCTTATTTTACCAACAATTTTTTTTCTCTCTTTAGTTCTCAGATAATGCTCTTAAAGGATCATCTTATAAAGAATATAATTTCTCGATTAGAGTAAAGTTTGGATCGAAATCTTTCAAATCAAAACCTTTTTTTGGAACGAAGTTCTTTTACGCGGCTTACAGTAGAGTGAACTGGCAGGAATCGTCACGTAACGAAAAAGCGTTATGCCCCTTCCATAAGAGCTTTCTCTCAAGGACTCCGTGGCTGAATGGTTATCGCATCGGACTGCGGAGCGAGAGGTCCCCTTTTCAAATCACCGCGCAAGCGCTACGGACAATTTTAAAACCCTTCACTGCACACTGTATCAAATTTAATACATAAGTTATTTTTCCCCTTTATATTCAAAAGCAATATTTTTTTTATCCACTTGTGCACCTTGTATTAATTTTGAAACATCAAAGCAAAGCTTTTAATCACTGTTAGTTACATTTTCGTAGGATAGATGGCAGCAGGAATACAACTGTGATCTCAGTAAAAGATAGCCGTTCAATTCATACCAGACATGCCTTAGTATTTGCTATATTTTCAGTATTTTAAAGTCAGTTTACATCTTTGAAAGTTTTATAAATATTTTAGAGGTACATAGCTTTTATAATTATTAATAAAATACTTCTTTAATCTTTTATAAAAAATTCGAGTATGCTTTCATTTTTATGTACCAAAAATGTTACATGGTGTGCTTACGCCATTTTTTTAGGAAATGGCGGGAAGAAAGTTTTTAACACAGAAAGAAATTGAGGAACTTATGAACAGATCGTGGAGTGATCATAGTGAAGATGGATCTGATTCAGAAAGCGATGGCAGCACAGGTGATCCTAATTATAAACCAAACAAAGTTTGTGATGAAATTTTTGATGGTAGTAGTGATTCGGAAGATGAGGTACCATTACTTGATAATAGCGATGTTCTTGATCTGCCTAATGGTGGGAACATGCCAAAAACTAATAGAAATAATACAGGGAGAACAAAGCCTGCAATCAACTGGAAGAAAACTAATTTACTTCTAAATGATGATCAAATTTTATTCCGAGGTGACGAGAATCTCTCTCCTGAAATTATGAATTTAAACACATCTCAAAATTTTTTTAGTTATCCTTTTACAGAAGATCTGATTGAGCATGTAGTTCAAGAAATAAATTTATTCAGTGTGCAAAAAAAACCAGAAAAGTGTGTCAATGTAACGAATTTAGAAATTAAACAATACATTGGTATTTGTATAATGATGTCTATTGTACATGTACCAAACACTAGGGCATATTGGTCACCTGCCATAGACAATGATGTAATAAAAGAATGTATGTCCTTAAAACGCGTTGAAAAGATAAGAGAATTTCTACATTTTAATGACAACAGTAAACAACCACCACATGATGACCCTCAGCAGGATCGTTTATATAAACTTCGACCAGTTGTAAATGCTTTACTTGAAAGATTTTATACCGTCCCTATGGAATCGCGTCTTTCTGTTTAAACTTATTTTTTTGTTTATTATTGTTTTAATTCACACGGGATTTATATTGTGTCATTAATTTATTTTTGTTGGTGATTAAATAATAAAATTAATCCGATTAAAAATTATGCTAGGTAACATCTAAATCAAGATAATTAATTTGTATATTAAAATTTTTAATTTCAGTAAAAATAATTAATTTTTATATTAAAATTTTTAATTTTAATAAAATAGAGAGAGAGAGTTGGTTGAATAAAAGATGTCTGCTCTTTTTAGCGTGAAAAAAATACACTAATATAATCAATAGAAATCTACATATTAAATCACGTTTAGAGTTGAAAAAAGAACGTAAGAAACTTCGTTCCTGACGGGGATCCCCGACCGCACAATTTTTCTTTTATAGCACAACATTAATTATAATTACTGTTATCATGCATCAAAATGAGTTTTTAGCGTATTCTCTGCATACATTAAGAATCTTACTAGTTAAAATGACCGTATAAAAAAATATCTTAAGATTTTTTTCAAGTTAAAATATTTTAATGCAAAAACAAACAAGAATTAGGAAATGATGAAGTAAACAGAACAAATTTTAGGAAAGTTATTATTAGACTAATGAAGCTCTTTCTTACACTAGTCTTCTGTGACACAATTCAAGTGTTTGTTCTACTCATATTTATATAACCCTAAAATTCTGAGTTTGTTTGCACTTCAACGAGGAAAAACGGCGCACTATATATTTGTAAGCATCCCTGAAATTAGTAAAAATAAATTAAAATTCGTTATTTGAACTTCTTTGAAATCGGAGTTGAGGAGCTGGATGCATTTTCTAATTTTACTCAATAACGACCGATATTTTTAAAAGAAAGATGACGGTTTGAATATATTAAGTTTCACTGCTGACACCAGCAATGAAACTAGTGTGGCGATATGGGCAGTTTCTCCCAGATAGCTGAACATAGATTAATTCAAAAATACGGAGTTTAGGGTTTAAACAACAAATTATTTAATTATTTACACTATATACATTTAAAGTATACGAAATAGTACATTCATAACCGCCCTAAGACACCGGGGAGTTAGGATCCCAAACAGTCAGAGTCCACCGACTACGTGAAACGGCACTAAGCCCCGGGATTCAAGTTCCCCAAAAATGTGATCTGGCCCAAGGCCGCAGGTATCATTCACCTTCTGACAGTAGATCTCAAGTCTCTCTGACTTTTTTTCTGTCCGAGATTCTCCTCGAAACTTCTAAGCCCTCCTTCTCAAACATCTTCCGTCCTATCAGGCGTTGGTTCTTTTGCTGGGACGCTGATTTGTTGAAACTAGTGACATCAACTACTTCCAACGTTTGAGAATTTCCCACGCATGGGGACGAACAGAACCCTTTCGTACGTGCAGAATGTCCGACTCTCGGTGTATGGCCTTTGTCGCAAGATGACACCCTCTGGCCATTGGACAAGGAGAGGAGCTCCGCTCCTCAGCCCGGCGATGACCATCACTCACTAAGTTCGACACCAGAGGTGAACCCTCTTCACGCCCCCCCCCCCTCTGTTGCCAAGGACAGGCAGCTCTCGGGTGACAAAGACACATCACATATATTCACACAGCTGACTGCTTGAAGCATTTCCTATTCTTCCCACTAGCTTCTTGTGGAATTTTTCTCCAACAACAAAAGGTAAAATTCAGTCACTGTGTGCAGATTGGCGATGATAGGGCGACTTTCTGAAATGATCAAGACTCATTATACAGCGTGCGGCAGAATAGATTCTCACATTTCTGAAAGTCACTGCTAAGGGTAAGGAGGCGCGGGAAGCGGTATCAGTTCCGGCGGAATGTCCAGTTGTCGGTAGACACCATGAGTGGGTCTGGTGAATATCGCGGTTTCGTTATCGAGGCGTTCTTTAAAAACAACGATTCTGTAACCGTGACATGGAGGGCCTTTAGGACGCACTTCGGACACGTGTAACTGATGCTGTTCCTGATCGAAAAACAATTCTGCGGTGGGTTTCAAGCGTGACAGCAAGTGGGTCTGCCTTGCCGAGGAAATTAAACAGTAAAACTGATGAAAAGGAAGTTTTTACATCGATACTCTTCAAGAACCTTCCGTGTGGTTTTATGTAGACTCAAAGCTGACGGGAAAATTGATATTCGCGTCTCTTGAATAATGGCAAATCAACCGAGAATGTTGTACAGTCGAACCCCGTTATAACGAACTTCAAGGGACCAAAGATTTTGTTCGCTTAATCCGGTGGTTCGCTATATCCGAACCGTTAAGAAAAATGCCAGAGTTCACAAAATGTGTAACTCATTAGTTGCAATGTGTATTCAATAATGATGTATTAAAAAACGATAAAATATTAAACCTGATCATTAATGAATTAAATCGACTAAAATCGATTACATTAAACTGACACAATGCTAATTAAATTACGTACAGTAGGAAAAAGGTGGGACCAAAATTTTCGTTCTTTATATCCGTGAGTTCGTTATATTCCGGGTTCGCTATAACGGGATTCAACTGTATTCAGATGCATTCTTTGTCCACAGTGATATTACTTATTATCAAACAGTTATGAGATAATTTCTTTCCTTTTTTAGTATTATGAATTATAGTATGGATGGAAATACTTAATTCAGTTATCTCTCAGAATTCCTCTCTATTTCAGCGAATATTTGAAATTCTTCTGTTAAATTCGTAAAGACTTGTGATTAGCGAATGGACATAGCATACGGTCTGGCACAGATTCAAACTTTCCCTACAAGCTCATAAATGTCTAGAGTTTGTTATAAAAATATGATATAACTCAATCTGTTGACAGCAGAGTTGTCTGAGAGTGGTAAATTAATATCTAACAAAAATCAATTACAGTATCGAATTTTTTCTGAAGTGAAAAAAAATAATTGATTAATTAAAAAATACACCTAAATTGTTTTTTATGGCTAAAAGTAAAAAAACGATTGATTAGGCGTACAATATGGCTTCGTAATGAAAACACTTTTTAAATCAGAATGATTCGCAGTTGAGTCAGTTCCTAGAGAACCACTAGAAACAAGAGGCAGGCAAATGAAAAAGAATTAATTTCATCAAAGTCTAAATGTTTTTATCTTTAATGAATGATTTTCGAATGAAAGTATAACGAATATTTGCTTGCTTTCCAGGTCTATGTACGACTGCTACTTGTTTGTGTCTGAAGTTCAAGACACAGTTCGAAAAAAATGGATTGCCCCAGGGCTATAATTGAAGTCACTGAGCTGTGGTTCCGGGACATAAAGATATTTTATTGCGGACTTTGAGTCGATGCTGTATGACGACAGAAATAGACTTGAATGATGTCAAACCGTACCTCATCAACTTAAGGACTTTCGGTTGATTTTAAACACTCTTAGCCGAAAGGGCAAAAAGAGTGTACTAGATTGGCAAAAGTTGGCCAACTCTTCAATTGTCCAGGCCTTGTCTTATCGCAGAGGATGCACGTAAGAACCGTAAATGGCGTGGTCTCTGCTGCGTTATTTAACATTGAATGTATTTTTCTATGCATCGATTATGTCACTTTTTGCGATCTTGACAACGACTGTAGTGCAGTATTCCACCTATTGCACTCTGTTCTCGAATTTTATGACTTGATTACCAATGATGACTCAAAATCCCCGACTATGACATTTGAAAAGAAAAAAAAACGAACTTTGTCTATCCAATCTTAGCTATAGCCATCCCTCTACCACCATCTTCCTTTTAACCCATCAGTAAGCATCTTCCAGCCAACCATCAGGCAAAGCCACCGAGCTACGTTTCCAATACCATCGGGAGCGTAAAGCGGTGGTGATTTATGGGGAGCAGCTTTGCACCTAACTCCCAAGTGGTGCTCTCGATGAAAGTTCCCCACCACTTCAGTGGGGTAGGCTAAAAGGTTACGAATGATCAAGGAAATTAAAGCTTATAGAAACTGGACCATATGGAACTTATATATTTTGAACGAGGACAACGAAAATAAACTCTTCCTTACTTACATACATAATAGAAAACTTAACTATCAAAATCAACTAAAATTAATACAAAATTGACACGCATACAGACAAATAATACTTAATATAACTAATAAATACATACAAAGAACATCTAATGACTTTAAACAACATTAATGAAACAAAACTTACTAAAGGATTATTTACACTAAATATAATGTTATATACAAAAAGCGAGAACGACCATGGTCTGTGCATTTCTTTACTCCATTAACTATGGCCATAGTAAGGAGCTTGCCTATCATAATACACTATTCTGGGTTTAGAATTAGACGATTTTCTTATGCGAACCCGACGTCATTCAGTCTTTTTAGGACTGTATACGGACCATCCCAAGACGACTATAACTTGGGAGAAAGTCCTTTGCGTCGAATCGGGTTCCAGAACCATACCTTGTCACCTTCATGGAATTCATGTCTCGTTGCTTTCGTGTCGTACCGGGTCTTCATTTTCTCCGTCGCGATGTTGTTCCGTTTACGGGCGAAGTTATGGACGTCTTCAAAATGGACTTCAAGTTCACTTTTGTACTCTTCAGGCGATGAAGGCGTGTTGAGGGCGTCCGGACTGGAGATCACATGGCAGACGGAGGTCTCGACCGGAAAGCATCTGGGATGGTGTATAGCCAGTAGTTTCGTGAACAGCTATAGACAGCTATGGTTCGGGTTCTTTCAGTTGATCTTTTCGAACTTCGTCACCCCTCCATGGATCTGGCTCTGATGACGTAGAAGCTGTAGTTCGTCTTGCTACGGGATTTATAATATCGAATTTCGTTTCCGCTCTGGAACAATAATGGCAGCATCCGGAACGGGGTTTTCGTGATAGGACGTCTGCATTTCCCTGTTTCTTGGGAGTGTTCTTCGCTCCCGAGTCTTGGCGCACTGGGCAATTTCTTAGAGTGTGGCCTTCGCCGCCGTAACTCGAGCATTTTACGAAGTGTCGTCTGCCAGCCTTAACTGATCATAAAGCATTGACCTGCTTTGTCCACTCGTCTATTCTTTCCGTCAAATATTTAATTGAATGTTCGAGAGATTCAGTAACGGTTGAAACCGTAATAGAATGGCGAGCTTTTTGTGAAGCCTGTTGGGCTGCTTCAAACTTCATAGCATAGACTAAGGCGGACTTCAGATCTTTAACGTCCGCCATTCGAAGTGCCTTCTGCATTTCAAAGTCGCGAACTCCATCGATAAAATAATCAAAAGCAACATTTTCCCGTACTTCCGCAGGGCAGTCTGACCAGGCGAGATGGGAAAGCTTTTTGACGTCTGATGCAGGTTCTTGTAGCGATTCATTTGGCTTCTATTGGCGAGATTCGAGCTGGAGCCGGCTATAGTCTTTCAAACACTTCTCGCCAAAGAGTAACTCCAAAGCACTTGAAAGTGCGCCAAAGTCAAATCGTTGCTCTTTTGGGACCATCAGCAAAATATCCGCCGCTTCAGCTCGCAGAGATGTATCCAAATTTGGCGATATATCGCCAAATTTGGCAACCATGTCTCCAAATCCATCGCCAATTTGGCGATAACTCTCATATTTGGCGAGATTACCATAGACTGGCAAAATTCGTAACAATTGGTAACTGTTATCTAATTATTGTGTACAGTTTTGTTTTTACGAACTTTTCAGTAATTCTAATTCATATTTAGAGTTGTAGAATGGGGGTCTCATATTAGGGCTACTTTTTCAGACCCCAAAAATGGAACACTTGTGTTTATAATTTCATACAAGAAAACTGTAAGGTTATTTTCAATTTTCTGTCATTGTTATATGTAGTAAAATATATGTATTAAAAGGATATCAAGTTGGTACTATAATCCCTCACTTACTTTCCTAGTTATATATGAAAATAAAAAGAGGTCTCATATTCGTCCTACTTACCCTATATCAAATATTTATACATCTTTTTGTATGGTATTTATTAACGAACATCGTGAAAAATAATTTTTAAAAGTTCGTCGCGGACATCTACTGTACTAGAGACATGTTCTTATCAGAAACTATAAAGTCTGAAATACACTTTGTTTTACCAAGTAGGAAAAGGGATGAAAAATGCAACGGTAGACATAGTATTAGGAAAAAAATTGAGAATTAACTGCACACTCCATCACAATAATTTACTTGAGGGGTATTTGAGAGAAACGTTTCCGCTATACAGTATTTTCTCCCCGAAAAAAAATCATGGTTTTTCAGAACCAACGAAGTGTTTCATAACATCACGCCCATATCAGGCCACAGATCACGCCTCGCATTATTTAGTTCTAAAGTCTAATTTTTGAGCCCTCAACACATATTCAACGATCGTTTTTTCCTTTTTTAGCAGGTGGCTTAAAGGTTTTATTCTGCAGCTTAAAGAACAATTTTTTAATTGGTCCTCCGACTTCCTTTTAAAGTTAGCTGCGCATTAACTTCTTGTCTGTTGTTCCATAGACCTTTTGCTGTTGGGAGACGGGCGATGGACGAATGGCTGGGGTCCTGGCATTTGGTACCAGAGTCTGTGAGTTAGTGTCCCACTGTTGGCATAGTCGTTTGTAGCCGTTCGTAATCTGCTTTAAACATCAGTTTAAGGTGCACTCGTGTAGCAAAGAAATGACCGTAGCTCTCACACCTAACCAACCAACCAACCAACTTTTGCTGATAGGAGATTATTGTTTTCAGTTAATTGGTCCAACAAAACTATTTCATTGGGGGAGAGCCACATTTCAAAAATATTTGCCCAACGATTCTATTTTGCAGACGGCAGAGTTTTAGGGCCTGTTTACGTAGAATCCATCAGCGTCAGTGTAAACATTTTTTAGCTAAACATATACCAATCATTGACCCATTTAACCAATCAGTGCCCACGGAATCTTGAAAGTTGACGCTGGCGGATTCTGTGTGAACAGGTCCATAAGGTGCGACTGTTTTACTGTGCGACCCTCTTTTACTGTGGGAGATCAACTTTCTGGGAATAATGTCCTGGCATTCCCATTTTTCGGTTGTTCCCGCAGTTACTTTTCGCAGCTCAGCCAGAGATTCTCATTTCCATTCGAAGCAACGAGAAAATTTACTGTTGGCCCAACGATCTATGTAAATTATATAAAAAAAACAGTTCCGTAACTGACTGACTGACTGACTGACTGAAATATAACGCACAGACCAAACCGCTGGACCTAAAGGGCTGAAATTTTGCATGGCGATTCTTCTTATAGTGTAGGGGTGTACTAAGAGAGATTTTTGAAAAATTCCACTTAGATTTTTTTTAAATTGAATTTTTCAGCTGTTTTTGTAACATTCTTTAACGTTTGCATTTAAAATAATAATCCGGGGGTTATAAAATTTATAACACGAGAAGGAAAGTTCCTTTAAAATGAAATCTTTACCTCCATTTTCTGATATTTGGGGATTTTTTTAACCCATTAGTGCCTAGCGTCCTTTTAAAAGGACGCTTACATAATAAGCTCTAAATCACTGAATTTTTTTTTCGATCCAAATAGCAGAATATCATGAAAAAGTGTTGTATTTGTTATTATCCAACAGTTGGCCGTACTACATTAATGTTCTATTTCTGCTTTGAAGGTCTAAAATCAGAGTTAGTCGTTTTTTAGCTTTTCAAAAGGGCGTCACGCAAAAAGTAAGTTTATTTTATTGTTTTTCAATGTTACTAAAATATTTTATGCTGTTATCACAGTCAATACTCTTTTCTTAAATACGTATCTTTCAAAATTGTTAAAATTATTTTTTTAACACTGTTATATTTTCTTTTGCGTAGCGTTCTATATATAGGACGCTAGGCACGGATGGGTACATGTTTTTCTGACCTGTTCCGCTATACGAATACGTCTTTTTTTCTCAATTTATGATGTTTTATTACCATAGAGAAAAGGAAATGCTATTTACTTTCAGAAAAGTGATGTTATAAATTATTTTCATAAATAAAGATTATTGAGTATTCCTTATTTATGAAAATAATTTAAAAATAAATGTTTTGTTGACTAAGGAATGATTAAAAAAAATTCTTATTTAAGAGAAATATTAGCCTCTTGATAATGTAATGAACATATTAACAAATTAGCCTCTTAAATGCAAAAATTTTAATCAAAGGATGTTTTCTGTATTTAGTGATTTTTAAAAATAAAGAAAAATTACGAAATACATAAGTAATTGTTTGGATTTTTTTTAAAATATGTGTATTTTAAATATCTATAATTTAATAAATTTTAAGAATTTTGTCTTTTAACCCAAATTATATTTGATCTAAATATACTGAAATGAGAAATCGATAAGTTTTAAAGCTCTTATTTATATTTTTGTTTTTATTTTAAGTTTGACTGTGGAGAGGCATTAGCTTTAATGGCAGAGTTATCTGATAATGATTCATTCCATGAAGCGGATATTTATTTGGACCCACCATCTAATGAAGTTACCGATGACTGGCACTATACGGGTTAATAGAACTGAAAAATGTCCACTTGGACATGTTAAATCTGTTAAAAATAAGAGTAGGGGAAGTTTTGATTTTCAGAACAGCAAAAATTTGAAAATGGTTCGGTGGAATGACAATAGTGTCGTTACTTTGGCGTCTAACTATCATGGTATTGAACCTGTAGCTCAAGCCAAACGCTGGTCGAATATTGATAAAAGATTTGTAGAGATTAACCAACCGTATATTGTGTCTCAATATAATAAATTTATGGGAGGCACCGATCAAATGGATCAAAATCTTGCACAATACCGGTGTTCCATACTGTCTAAATAATGTGGTGGCCACTGTTTTTGTTTAGCTTAGAAGCATCAATGCAAAATGAATGGCTACTGTACAGATTGTGCCCTTCTAATGACAGTAACAGAATGGATCTCCTCCAATTTAGAAGAGAAATCTGTCAGACATATTTTTCTAAGTACAGTAAGAGACCAAATAACAGTCTGGCTGCAGGGAAACCAAAAAAACTTTCAAAAAGAGTGTCTGGTGATGTCCGGTATGACGGAAAAGATCATTTAATCGTTGTGAATCCAAAACAGATAAGATGCACCTACTGTGGCAAAAAATCCACAATAAAATGCAATAAATGTTTAGTTGGATTGCATGATAAATGCTTTGAAATCTTTTGCACAAAATAGCTTGTATATAAATTGTTTAAAAAAAATTACGAATAGCGTTTTTCATTATTTTGTATTTTAATAAGCCCTTTTTATACGTAAATTTAAATATAAAAGTGTGTAAAATTTATCATGACATAATTTATTAAATTTGTGCCTTTTAAGCTATTATTTTTGACATTTTCAGCTTTTTAAATTGTTTTGATTTCTTTTAAATGATTAAAATACATCTTAAATTCCTTGTGTTTATTTTATTATGCATTTTTTCGCAGAGTTCCATTTGTTTCATGCGTATATTTATCTAAAAACGATATTAAAAGGAGTAGTTTTAGAAAATCTAAGAGTTGAAGTGCTTGTGTAAAACCTGTACCCTCCCGTGCCTAGCGTCCTTTTTATAGGACGGTAACATTATTTTGAATAAAAATTAAAATTTTAATGCAGGAATTTTTTTATTATTTTTTCAGTTCATTTTGCACATGTACAAACATAATTAGGTAAAGAAAATTAAAGAATTCGATGTTGGGCATTAATGGGTTAAGATTGATTTTTAGAATTTAATTTATTAAATGCTGATCACGTGGTTTCTTTTCTTTTTGTGATAATTCACACTAATTTTGCATCACATGCATAACAACGAAATAGACAAAAAAAAAATTTCTTGCTAATGCGGCAGACGATTGGCCATTATCCGGAAAAAATATTAAAATATAGTAAAAGAAATGTTCCTCAAACTGTACTATATTAACTGTACTATATTCTTTAGTATGTTCTATTAGATTTAATTTGAATATTTTCTTCAACATTATTTTGTCTATAAAAATATCCGTTACGATTTTTTTATAAATATATTTTTTCGTTTTTTTACATCAATTGCATACATCGATCGTTGTATTTATTATAAATATATATATATATATATATATATATATTTGGCATTAATTGCATACATTGACAGTTGTATTTAATTTGAATGTACTCAGTAGCGAAGTACGGGTTTCAGATAGTTGAGATATAACGGCATGCAGGGAAGTCTGAGGTCCTTTACTATGCCTCGTCCGCATCACACCCTAAGAAACGTGCAAGAAACTGCTCGTTAAATCACAGCGATTTGTTCTGCTTTTTTAGAAATTTAATGTTTAAGTTTAATACTCTGTAAGGGAGAGGTTTACGGTTAAGATCTTACAGACATATGTTCAACTTTTTAGGGGCGCAGTTGGCTCTCGGCTCATTTTTATGGGCGGCAACGCTCGTCCACATAATGCTCATCTTAACGGTTATCTTTTAAGTGAGGATATTCCCCGTATGGGTTGGCTTGCCAGATATCCAGACCCAAGCTCAATTGAACACTTCTGGGACTCTGTTGTGAGTTCAAATGTAGCTCGCCATCCCCTTCCGAGAACCATAGAGGAGTTGAAAACTGCGTTGTTGCAGGAGTGGGACCGACTTTCACAGGGACAAATAAGACTGCCTCGTTTCTAGCATGGCATCTAGCTATGAGAACTGTGTGACTGTGAGGGGGAGCCATACCCCATATTAGAGTTATTTTATGTTCGATTTTGCAACATGGGTTTTGGACATTCCTGCAATAACGCGTTCAACTGATGATCATGAATGCGTACCATGACTGTTGGAAGGTACCATTCTTTTCTCTTATATAACTGTATATCCCAACCAAACTTCATTAAAATCTGCCCATTAGTTTTCCGAAAATTCGATAAAATGTGCGAATTCTCTTAGTTTTGAACACCAGCGTATATGTGTTTAGTGTTGAAAAACAGCATAAACGTTAAGATCTCACCTGATACTGAGGGAGAAAATTTCTATTTCTGACTTCTACTTGAAATAAATAATAAGAAGAGTACGAGTTAGTATTCAAGACAGACAAACTTTTTTCTGTAAATTTTAAGTGCTGAAACCCCACTCGTTTTCTTGTGAGCTTTATATGGAAATTTAATTCTTACAAACTAATTTAATGTAAAAATCACAAAAGAAGAAAAATGGTCCGCAACAGAAAAGAGAATCGATGCGTTAGTAGAACTTGCTAAGTCTCTAGAAGGAAAAGGTTTTGATAAAATGAACCGACAAGACATTCAAGAATTATTGGTAAAAGAAGAAGTACGTGACGCAAATTCCGTGAATGAGGTATCTGAGATAGTCAGATCTATTCAAATGACCATAGCACTGATAGAAAACGCTGCTGTTGCCACTCAACTTAAGTTTAACATTTCCTGTTTGCTTCTCGTTAATAACTGAATTGCATTTATATTTGAGTTTGCAAATGTGGCAGCGACAATATTTTTTTTTTTGTGTTCTATCTTTTTTTAATTTTAAGTTAGGTAGATAAGTTTTAAGTTCAAGCTATAAGTTTTAAGTTTAAGATAAAGGTTACGATATGTAATATTAAGTTTAAGAAATATATATAATTTTCATCTTTTCTGATGTACGAATATATATTACACTGCTGGCCACCCAAATTGCAACACCAAGAAAGACAAGAGATATCACAACAAAATTTATTTTGTAGATAACATGTTGACCAAGTATCAAATGATTAAATTTATAGACTTCTGTGAAGTGTGGTTCCTGCCAAAATCAGTAGCCAGAGTAGCCGCCATTGTTGGAGATCACCGCTGCCACACGCCTCGGCATTGATTCAAAGAGACTTTGGATGAGTTCTTGGGGTACAGCAGACCAAGCAGCTTCCACACGTTGCCAAAGTTGATCTGCTGTGGCAGCTGGGGATGGAATCTGGGTCAATCGTAGAGCAACCATGGACTACATGTTTTCTATCGGCGAAAGATCCGGAGAGCGAGGCGGCCAGGGAAGCAATTCAATCTGGCGATTGACGAAGAACCGTTGGACAATGCGTGCCACGTGTGGTCGCGCATTATCCTGTTGAAATATGGCTGTGGACAAGCTCTGAAGGTAAGGAAGGACAACTGGCTCCAACACCTCGGAGATGTAGCGCTGGCTGTTTAAAGTACCGGCAATGCGTACTAGAGGTGTGCGAGAGTGATATCCAATACCGCCCCATACCATAATACCCGGTGCAGGACCAGTGTGGCGGTGCATAACGCAGCTGTTCAGCATCCTCTCTTCACGGTGTCTCCAGACTCGAATGCGACCATCGTGGTGTTGCAGACAGAAGCGTGACTCGTCAGTAAAGACAATTTCATTCTATTCTGCCGTCCACATCCTTCTGTCATCTCACCATTGGCGGCGGAGACGTCTGTGGTTCTGCGTCAAGGGTAGACAAAGCAATGGACGTCTTGCGGACAGACCACTCTGCTGTAAACGGCGTCGAATGGTACGCGCAGACACTGGATGATGCGTTACAGACTGCATGTGCTGTGCTATGGTTCGTGATGTGACTGAGCGATCCGTCACTGCCATGCGCACAATTTGCCTGTCATCACGTGAAGTGGTGCGAGGAAGTGGATGCGATCGAGGTGGATGATCGAACACGCCGGTCCGTCATGCCCTCCTGCATCCAACGATCACATATCCGCATTACAGTTGTTTGGTTTCGTCCAACACGACTACCGATTTCCCTGAAAGATAATCCACAATCTCGGTAGGCCACTATCCTTCCTCTGTCGAACTCGGATACTTGATCAAAAGATGATCGCTGTTTTCGACGAGGCATAATTGATCGTTTTTTTTTTTTGAAAAAACCACAAGAAAAACACAATTGCCGAACTTGAAATCGTCGAAATCTCCAAGCCTTAAATAGCGCTTTGAAGTGGCGCCACAGGCGCGCGTGATGTGCGTCTGCGCTGAAATTCTAATCATTTGCATATCTCACCTCCGCTAATGCATGTTGTAAATTTCATGTTATTTGCATGTTTCCTTCAGGGTGTTGCATTTACAGTGGCCAGCAGTGTATAAATAAATAGTAAGTTGAAACCAATCTTGAGTTAGAACATTGTGGCGTCCGTGACATGGACATTGTACTCTGCATTACGTAGTGAAACTGAAGTCGACAAATTTACGAACTGGATATTACTTTAAGATAAAAATGGTACGAGTAATTTCTGATTTTTTGATTTATGACTTCTTCAGTGATATATGTATGAAGTTTTGATTTGTGCAAAGAGTATATGTCCGATTTGATTTAAGTTTAAGAAAGTAAAATGACTCAAGATTCAGAATAAGCAGAGATTGAGAGCTGATTAAACAAAATATTTTTAAATAATAAACTGATTAAAATATTTAGAAATATGGATGCTCTTAAGGCAATACGAAAGTCGTTAAGAATTTCATTCACGACTGCAGCGAATAAGTTAACACAATACTTGGCGACATCGGAAATTGACGCCAAGGATGTTGATCGGCTGTATACATTAAAGTCACAGTTGCAAGATAAATTTACTAGTTTGAATGAGGTTCAGACTGAAATATCCTCATTACTTTTAGAAAAATCTGAGACCGTTGCCGAATACGAAACCGATTTTGAAGCAGCTAAAAATTACAGAGACAATTATCTTGAACTTGAATCAAAAGTCGAAAAATTTTTGAATAAGGATTCTAGATCCGTCGCCAAAGGTTCTTTAGAAGAGAATACTGTGAAACTGAAACTATCAAAATTTGAATTGAAGACGTTTTCAGGTGATCCTAAAGAATATCTCACATTCTGGAGTATTTTTTCAAAATTTCACGAATCTGAGGATTTATCTGCAATCGACAAGTTCCAGTATTTATACCAATCTATGGTACCTGATTCCAGAGCAGCAAGATTAGTTTCCAGTTTCCCAATAACCGCAGAAAATTATCCAAAGGCCATTCAACAGCTAAAATTAAGATTTGGCAGTGAGGATCTCCTAGTGCAAATTTACGTTCGATATTTTCTTTCTCTTGTTAAGAAGAATGCTACTGCTGGAAAGAATTCACCTGATATAGTGACCCTCTACGATATGCTGGAAACGAAACTAACAGCTTTGGAAAGCTTGGGACGCAAGAGAAAAAGCACAAAAGAGAAATTTGCTGACTTTCTAGAGCCTCTTGTAGAATCCTGTTTGCCTGAAAATGTTATGAGAGCGTGGGAACGAAGTAGAATTTCGGAAAATACTGATGACGCTACAAGTCAGAGATCCCTTGAAAAACTAATGTGTTTTTTGCTCCATGAGGTCGAATCTGAGGAAATGATCAGTTTAGCTCGTGAAGGATTTGGAAGAGATAAGGGAAGCGGCGAAAAACGAAAAGATTACCATAAATCGGTCCAGAGAGATGAACCTACCGCTACTACACTAATAGCCAACACCTCTCGAGGAAAAAATAGTTGTATTTTCTGTGACCGTCCTCATTCAAGTCAAGACTGTCAGAAAATAGCGGGGATGAGTTATGAGGACAGAAAATCACAAGTTATACGGAAGGGATGCTGTCTTGTGTGTCTCAAGTCTGGTTACATGGCAAAAAGGTGTCACAGTAATGTAAGATGTTTGATTTGTAAGCGGAGACATTATGCATTACTTTGCCCCGATTTACGTAAAGGAATTAATTCTTCATCTAAGGACAGAATAGCAGATGATGAACAGAAATCTACAGAAATATTATTAACAAATCTTCCCTCTGAGCGTGAAATATATCTCAAAACAATTACGATCAGACTACGAAACAGAGACAAGGAAGTCTGTGTTCGAGCATTAATGGATGATGGATCACAGCGTTCCTATATTGAAAAGAGTTTAGCTGCAGAGCTAAATCTTTCTCCCTCTGGAAGGGAAGTGTTTTCTCAAGGACTGTTTGGCGGGGGAATTTCTCCTGCTTCTGAGCATAGGAGATATATTGTAACTGTTGAAAGTTTAAATCGCAAATATTCAACTTCATTGTCTCTCCTCGATCAACCGAAGATCTGCTCATCACTACCTAGAATACATGATGGAAAGTTACTTGCTGAGCCCGCTTCTCTAGGAATAAAACTAACAGATGTCGGAAGAGATACGCCACCTATAAGAGTTCTTCTAGGAGCTGATGTACTTGGAGGCATTTTGACTGGAAGAATAGAGGTATTAACTTCGGGAGTGTCAGCCGTAGAGACCTTCCTTGGTTGGACAATTTTAGGACTAGGAAGGAAAAGACAAGTGGTTAACTTAGTCACATTAAGCTTGCAAAATATGGAGTTGCCAAAGATATGGGATTTGGAAGTTTTGGGCATTACAGATCCCGTAGAAAGAAAAAATAAGGTCCTTCTTGAAGAGGAAACTTTGACCTATTTCAGGGAAACATTAAAGATTTGCGAAGATCAAAGATATGAAGTAGCTTTGCTATGGTTGGCTGGACATCCTGCTCTTTATGATAAGTACGATATAGCAGAGTCCAGACTTCGAACAGCAACTAAACGTTTGTTAAACGAAAATCACTTTTAAGCCTACGATGTTGTATTTAAACAGAGGGAATCAGAAGCCATTATAGAAACTGTACCAATGGATCAGATTACGAAACCAGGTCATTATCTCCCTCACAGACCTGTTATCAAGCTATTCAGCAGTACTACGAAGGTTCGCCCAGTCTTCGACGCTTCGTTCAAGAAACCTGGATTTGCTTCCTTGAATGAATGTTTGAGTGTGGGACCGAGTCTTATACATAAGATACTGCCACTACTGTTGAGATTCCGTTCAGGCGCCTTTGGAGTGATTGCCGACATAAGACAAGCCTTTCTACAGATACGTTTAAGAGTCGAAGACCGAGATGTATTAAGATTCTTGTGGTAAGACGCTGAACGCACAAAATTTAAGATTTATAGACACTGCCGAGTGGTGTTCGGCGTTTCTTCCAGTCCCTTTCTTCTGAATGCCACAATAAATTATCATCTGGGATTGCAGAAATTCCAGACAGAGAGCCTTAAAAATACGATTGATAATTTGAGAGAAGGATTTTACGTGGACAACCTAGTCACAAGTGTTAATGACGTGAAAGAACTGGAGCAACTGAAATCCCAAGCTATACAAGTCATGAAAGAAGGTGGATTTGAATTACGATGCTGGGCTTCTAATAACTCTAATGAAAAGCAAGATACACAAATGGTAGTTGGTTTGAGATGGGATGTAGTCAATGACGAACTTTCGTTCAAGTTACCGTCAAATTTAGATCGTACGGTCGATGAGAAGACGGTTACGAAAAGGTTACTACTTTCTGTAATCAACAGCATTTACGATCCGATTGGCTTCACTACTCCAGCGTTATTATTGCCCAAGTCGCTTTTGCAGGAAGCCTGGAGAGAAAAGCTAGGTTGGAACGATGCGTTGTCTGTAGAACTTGAACAGAAGTACAGATGGTGGGAAAAAACCACGGCTCTCATACCTAAATGCACAATTCCACGAAGAATATTTCCTGGAAATTACGATGATCTCACGCTAGATATTTTCACAGATGCATCTTCCTTCGCATATGCTACTTGTGCTTTCTTACGATGTGAATACCGAGGTCAAGTGACAGTCAGATTAATAGCAGCTAAATCTCGACTTGCTCCAATGCAAAAACCCACTATTCCACGACTTGAACTGTTACGAGCTGCCCTTGGGGCTCGATTATCCGCAACCCTGCATTCTGTTCTACCCACTCCTTCTAGAACCCTTTATTGGACTGATTCAATGATAGTGTTAAGTTGGATCACAAAAAGGGAGCCATGGAACACCTTCGTTGGAAATCGAGGGAAAGAAATCAGAGAATTGACCAATATAGATGACTGGAAACATGTACCTGGAGCAGTCAACCCTGCCGACTTGGCAACCCGGTTTTGCGACTGGTCGGGCCTCATGCAAAGTCAGTGGTGGAAGGGTCCAACCTGGCTGTGTGAAAACGAAGAATCTTGGCCAAATTCTGAGATATCTGTTCCGAATGAAGCATTTCTGGAGCGGCGTAAGAGATTGTTAACGAATTTAGCCGCTGAAAAGGAAGAGAAATTTGGAGAGAGATTTTTATATTTTTCAAGCTACACAAGGATTCTTCGAATGACTGCCTATGTTTTGAGATTTTGTAACAACATTAAGAAAAACTCTCGTAAGTTGACCAATGCGATTTCACGAGAAGAGATTGAAAGGGCAGAAAACACTCTGATAAAAATCATGCAGTCTGAATGGCCATCTGAAAAACATGAGAAATACAAGGATACAATACAATTTTTCTTAGAAAATGGAATTTTGAAAGTTCGAACAAGACTTATTCTCAGTCAAGACCCAGAGAACTTTACATATCCTATTGTCCTGCCAGACCATCCTCTTCTGGAAAGACTGGTTTTGTGTACTCACAGATCTTTGATGCATGCTGGTGTGTTGACGACACTAGCACAGTTAAGAGAAAGATTCTGGATTCCTAAAGGAAGGAGAGTTGTAAGAGCAATTCTGCGACAATGTGTACGATGCAAGAGGCTGACTTCTAAAAATGTTAATCCGGATCCAGCCCCTTTACCTCCTGACAGAATAGAACGAGTCGCAGCATTTCAGATAGCTGGTGCAGATCTGGCTGGTCCTCTTTTCCTACGTGGGGGAAGCAAGGCGTGGATAGTACTTTTCACGTGTGCTGTATATCGGGCAGTCCACCTGGAGTTTCATCCCTCTCCACAGAGGCATTTATGCAAGCCTTACGAAGATTTTGGGCAAGGAGAGGAAGATGTTCTACTCTTTATACAGATAATGGTACGAACTTTGTAGGGACAGCAAATGCTTTGAAATCTTTGGATTGGGATTTCATACAAACAGAATGTTCTTTAATGAAAATTAAGTGGATATTTAGCCCACCATCCGCACCATGGTATGGTGGATTTTGGGAAAGAATGGTTCGCAGCGTCAAGGAGCTCCTTCGAAAGTGTTTGGGCAGAGCCTGTGTCACCTATGAAGAAATGTTGACTTTACTTTACGACTGTGAGACGACTATAAATAACGACCACTGACATATTTGTCCAACGACCCCAATGAACTGAAACCTCTTACACCTGCTCACTTCATTCAAGATTTAAAGGAACAAGAAACTATTGATTTAGATTTAATTGACTCTCAGCATTTACTAAAACGCGTGCGCTACCTTCACACCTTACGACTAAATTTACGAAAGCGTTTCTATAAGGAATATCTTGGAGAGTTGGTAAGGTGTCCCAAGACAGCTTCAAGGAGAAAGGTGATTTCTCCGGGAGACATTGTCTTAGTTGAGTCAAAGAGCCCAAATCGAATGAATTGGCCTTTGGCACGGGTAATTGAACTGTTTCCCGGCAAGGACAATGTTGAGCGTGTGGCCAAACTACGAGTAGCCAGTGGTGAAATCATACGACCTGTCCAACGAATTTATCCTTTGGAGCTTAGTTCTATTGACAACCTCAGTGAAGATCATCAAGAAACCGGGCCGACGCCAGAGCCTGAACTTAGTGATGCCGATGTTCAGGAAAAAACCTCCAGAACCTGTCAGAAGGCAACTCGATGTGGTCTTCGAATAGTGCCTGTAAAACGAATGAACTTGTGAACTGTTCATAACTTTAAATCACTTGGAGTGTTGCAGTATCATGTCTATAACTTTGTTTCTATTTTTTTGTATTGCTTGAGAGCAAAATTTGCCCGCAATACAAAGGACAATGTTGAGCGTGTGGCCAAACTACGAGTAGCCAGTGGTGAAATCATACAACCTGTCCAACGAATTTATCCTTTGGAGCTTAGTTCTATTGACAACCTCAGTGAAGATCATCAGGAAACCCGGCCGACGCCAGAGCCTGAACTTAGTGATGCCGATGTTCCGGAAAAAACAAAGACAACTCGATGTGGTCGTCGAATAGTGCATGTAAAACGAATAAACTTGTGAACTGTTCATAACTTTAAATCACTTGGAGTGTTGCAGTATCATGTCTATATTTTTGTTTCTATTTTTTGTATTGCTTGAGAGCAAAATATGCCCGCAATACAAAGGTTGGAGAATGTTGCCACTCAACTTAAGTTTAACATTTCCTGTTTGCTTCTCGTTAATAACTGAATTGCATTTATATTTGAGTTTGCAAATTTGGCAGCGACAATATTTTGTGTGTTCTATGTTCTTTTAATTTTAAGTTAGGTAGATAAGTTTTAAGTTCAAGCTATAAGTTTTAAGTTTAAGATAAAGGCTACGATATGTAATATTAAGTTTAAGAAATATATATAATTTTCATCTTTTCTGATCTACGAATATATATTATAAATAATTAGTAAGTTGAAACCAATCTTGAATTAGAACAGCTCCAGCTCAATTTTTTTTTCTTACTCTTAAAAGCATTAGTCGAACTGTTGGAGGTCAGTTTTCTAAATGTAAATCCTTTCACTGAAAGAGGTGCAAAATTTAAGAGAGAACATTCAACATGCTTAGGTCTATAGAGCGAAATTTATAAAGGTCTCTCGGGAAAACGCAAAGAAACGAAAATAACAGGATTTTTTTAAAAGAAGAGTATAACAATCAAGATGTTGTAGAGGAGAGCTCGGAAGACGAGGATGTTTTGCGAGAAAGAAACAGCCCTTCCTTATTTAAGGCTATTTAATAGAGATGAAGAAGGAAACATTATGTAAAATTAATATTAATACCTTTGGTCAGTTATTGATTGTTTTTATAAAGATATTTCTCATTGTTTTTGCCCTATTTCTTTGTTTTTTATAATATGAATTCTCATAACACGGTATATTTTAGGACCCTAACGACCGTTTTAAACGGGTTGTACCTGTATTAGCAATGATAATTATTTTCGTCTATTTATGGTTTCATTTCTTAAAGCACCATCTTACTAACTGAGGTTTGAAAATAAAATTTTCGAGCTATTTTAACGTAGGATTACGTTCCTCCATAACGGTCCTCTCGAAAGCAAAATTTATGACGCTAAAACCGATGTCGCGAGTTATAAATCAAGAGTGGAAGGATAGACATATGTAACTTATTTTTCTTACCATCGACCTACTCTGCATAGGGTTATCACTCATCCTTCTCTTCGTATGTAGAAATTTTATTGTAAAAAAACAGAGGTAAGCAACGATAAGAAAACCTACGTTAATAACCCGCGGCAGTTTCGTTAGAAGAGACTACCTGAATTTTTTTTTTAATCATTCGGACTTCAATTGGAAATACTGTATTGGATCTTTAGAGAAATTTTGGTCCAATCCAAGTTATCGTTTAGTCGTCTCAATTTCATTTCATTTCATTTCTTTTTTAGATAGTGGGAGAGGGGGAGAGAACTTCGTATTATTTTTATTTTTTAATTAAGGCGACAATAGACCACGAAAAACTTTTTTTTTTATTTAATAACCAATTGCTATGAAATTTTGTATACTAATACAGTGTTGTTTAGAGATGGAAATTTTAAATTTAAAAAAGATCAGAATGTAATTAAGATATTAATTAAAATTAGTTTGTTAATTACTCTATTTAAAAATGCTCCATGCGCATCAATTTTTGTCTCAGATATCTAATTTTTTCTCTTAAGCTAGCTTTATATAGCTATAATAAAAGTTAGTAGCAATATTTGATTTACAGTCATATTTATAAAAACTAGAAAAGAAATCGATAAAAATACATCACTTTATGCAAAATTTTATAAAAAAAATTTTTTTTATTGTAAAAATTTTAAGTAGTTTTAAAATAGAATAATGAATTGATTAGAGTTTTATTCTAACATATATAAATAATCATTTTATGAAATTTTATGAAAATTCAAGAAAAATTATGACGCATGAAACTTTTTGAACTTATTGAAACGACATGAAAACTTGTTTTGAGAAAATGACGTTTAAAGTTTTAATTTGATTAACATTTCCATTGTTAACGTTTGAAAATATACTTATAACTCGGTTAATAATGATCGGATCAACATACTTTTTTAAAATTTAAAGCTGATGAGTTGCAGAATCATTTTTTGAAAGAAAAAAATCGTTTTGGGGACATATTTTTGTCAATCTGAAGGTCCATTGTCACCTTTAGGGCCTGGTCACATAGGAGTCCGTTGCGTTGCGTTAAGGAAAAGATGACGTTGAGACGAAAATAAACCAATCATATGCCTCCAAACGATTAGCAATGAAATTTTTAACGCCTATGATTGGTTTATTTTCGTCTCAACCTCATCTTTTCCTTAACGCAACGTAACGGACTCCTATGTGAACAGGCCCTAAATAGGAAAATAAAAGTAGTTGGATATCATGAGCAACTTATGGTTCAATAATCATTTGAGAGTGTTTTAGCTCTTTTCTCCGATATTCTCGTCATTCTGAAATTCCGAACAATTAAGAGAACTCTAGTACCTGTTATCTCCATGTCTAGAATCAGGGCCATAAATGCATTGCAGCATAATTCAATATTCAGCGCTCACAGATGTTTATCATTCTAAATAATTCGACATGATATTTTACCGATACGGCAGGCACCTATCCTTAGGGCATGTGCTCATACTCACAGCGATTTTTGTTGGCTACCTGGGCCTGTTCACATAGGAGTCCGTTGCGTTGAGTAAGGAAAAGATGACGTTGAGACGAAAATAAACCAATCATAGGCCTCCAAACGATTAGCAATTAAATTTTTAACGCCTATGATTGGTTTATTTTCATCTCAACGTCATCTTTCCCTTAACGCTACGCAACGGACTTCTATGTGAACAGGCCCTTATCGTGGGACCAGCCTGTAGGTGAACCAACGTTACTCAACGAAGGAACATGTATGCCGTAGCAGACATATTGCGTTTGAAGCCTGCTTTCTAACCATCATACAATATGGGTATCAAACATAATATCGATACGAAGGTTTTCATCCGCAAAAGCACTTAGGGGACATTTAAACTTATTGAGACGTACATTATCATCGTTGGTGAAACAACTATCAGAGCTTGATGACAGAATTTAAGACTCCTTACTGGAAGTCCCCAATTAGAAATAAGAACAGTTATGAAGCTTCATATAATAATAATAATTATTATTATTATTATATATTTTTATGTAATATTTGAAAGCCATGTTATCAAAATAGGATTTTTGACATCACAGCTGTTATTTCATTCTTCAATCTGAAGTGAAATAATATCATGCTAATGTGTTGTCACTGAAATCAATATGGCTGCCAATTTTTTTATTTATGTTTAGAAGGTATTGTTTATTTTTTTTTCAAAAGTTTCCAAAAATATGGAGTTAAGAGATGCCTATTTGAAGTTTCAACTGTGCCCTTAAAATCGAAATTACTTTTCTTTATGTTTTATAATTGAGTTACCTATTAATGAAATAACGGTAAGTTTATATATTTATAAATGGTGAGTTTTAAACAATTTGCTTACATTAACTACTTTGAGTCACACTAAACTATTGAATATTATCGTAATTTGTTATTTACATGACATTCTTATTCAGTGTTGTTACGGCGCCTAAGATTTTATATTCATATGCCATTGCCATGGTTTCCATGTATACAACAGCTGATGGCGACGTGGTGTTATTGCCCTCAGTTAATCATAAGCAATCATTTTTCTTGAAAACGATTTTGTTATTTAACCATCTTATTATTGCTACGATGTAGGACATTTTAAACATAATGAATCAGAATTTTTTTAGGATACTTGAAATTGTGTGCTTGAAGAGACTGTACTATTTGTTTCATCAATCCTGAATAAATGAAGTCATTAATAAAATATTATATGGTTTAGTAAGAATGCTTTTAATTTTTAAACATATTCTGCCAGAATTATTTTAGGTCTTTGCAGATTTCTTTAGTTTTAAATTACTATTCTAAATGTATTATCTATTATTATTTTTTGATTTAGATAAGAAGTGTAGTTTACAGTAGCGCGCGAGAGCGAGAACATGGGAAAAGACCTCGTTGTATCAACAAAGAGTCCACTGCTAGTGTATATACATAAAATACTACACAATTTTCGAAATTAATACATATTCATGAATAGTTATTCTCGGCGTGATATTGAATTAATCTTTAAAAACTGTAACATAAAAATATGTTACTGTTCATCAAAATGACATGTGATTGTAAAACTTGTTATTATATTTTAATATGATGAGATAAAAATATTTGTACATCTTACATCCATTCTCGAAATTAATTTCATTTTGTATTTAGTAGGTTTTTATTTTCCCATAGTTCTTGACAATGTCTTGTTGCATTTTATATGGGAGGATAAATCCCCCCCCCCCCCTATAAAAGCCAGCTGCATTATAGTTGGAAAGAAAATATTGGTAAAAGAACTGCAACGTACACATTTAGGACTTTTAAATAAAATGTTTTGAAATACATTAGTATTGCAATAATTGAAAATATACTATAAATCTTATTACCAGTGCTTTTAATGGGAAAAATAATTGGGAATCTGTCTTATTTTCTTACTCCAGAAAAAAAAAAATCCCTCTTTGGCTAAAGCTACAAAGCATAGAGCTCCTAGCTAGTAATATATATATATCTATACTTATATATAAAGAGAGAGCGATTTTGTACGTGGAGGGTAATCTTCAGAACCACTGTACCTATTTGAAAAATTCTTTCACTGTTTGAAAGGTACATTATTTCAGATGGACATAGGCTATATATTATGTATATCCGACCAGTAGAAATAAAGTTAGGGGCTTAATCCTAACAATCTCCATTGTTTCCGCTACTGTCTTCTACCGCTTTTTGTTCCGAAGATTTCAACGATCCTTATCGTGGTGCTATCGCGGTGGGCTTCTGTTTTGACGGTAGCGGTTCGAACCTAGCCGTTCTCCGGCATGCCTTTTTCTTTTAAAAAATTTATTTTAATTATTAACTAACATAAAATTAATTTAAGGTATTATTTAGGTTATTATTAAGGTAAAAAAAGATTTACAATTTATTGGCTATCAACTGGAAATTTATTGGTATAATATTTTGTTCAACCCGGACAAAGTCGGGACGGGCCGCTAGTATATATATATATATATATATATATATATATATATATATAAATTCAAAAAAAGACAACAAAGAGAGCATGGAATTTACTCTCAATTTTTTTCAAAAATCTCTTTCCAGTCAGAACTGCTAGAAACATAGTGTCTTGAAGAACCTAATAGCAAAGATTGATAAATTTTTACTTGGTATTTTGAAATTTTGTATAATTTTTATGAGATTCCATCATATAATAAAATAATTGTTATTTTTGTAAGTTTTAAACAGTCTATAAACTAAATGCTTTTTTAAAGTAGTACTGAATGGGAAAATGGAAGGAGGGAGAAGTTGTATTACCTATGTACAAATAGCTGCGAATTCTGGAGTCTTAAATCATTTAATGGTACTATAATTTGTACCTTGAAAATTCATTTTTTAAAATCAGTTTTAGATGCACTACTCAAATTTGTTCATGTCAGTGCCTTGCGTGTCTTACTCCTTTGATTTAGATTCTGTTTTAAAACTTTTTTCATTTTTACTTTACCTAGAAAAGATAAAATTTTACTGGGTTCAATTCAACAGGGTAGAGTTGTTAAAGTTTCTACTTCAAGAGTTTAAATTGAGATTATTATTGTAGCATTAATTAATATCTGTATCATTTTATTTCTCTTGAAGACCAAAGAATAGCATATCATTGCTGTATGAAGGATACAAGGTCCATGTATTGTTGTAAGAGCATTTTGATTGCGATTCTCTTTGAGTTACTTATTCTGTATTGGACATTAATATTTCTGTCTTAAAATATCTAAATGTAAAATATCATATGCCTTATAGTATTAATTAGATTTCTCTGCCTGTTTATTCTTTTTATTTTCATGTTTGTGTAGTGCTCAGTATAAGGAGTTTAGTTTTGAATTTATTCACACAATAGTTTCAATATTACTGAAATTAGATAGCCCGTCAGAATAGCTTAATTCCATAACATGTGATATCAATTTGAACATAGCTTCTTGAGGCTTATTTCATAAAAAATATTACATTCACCACATGAAATTATAGAAAAATTTATTTAAAATAATGGAAAAAGGCAAATTATAATTTAGAGTACAATATAATTTTAATGTGTGTGATGTGTTATATAAGAAAACTTAATTATAGTCTTTCTGTTTCCATAACTATTCTTTTCTTCTTACATTATTTTATATTTTTAGGACTCCTATCCCATCTACTAATCAAGAATGCCTGAAGTTAGAAGAAAGTACCCAAATTTGAGTTGTCGTACTGTCCAGTTTGAATCACCCTCTCACATGGGTACTCTTTTAAGTGGGCTTAACAAGTTAAGAAGTAAAGGTTTGTTATTAGATATAACACTTATAGCTGGAGGTCAAGCTTTTCAAGCTCATAGAGTAGTTCTTGCATCTTGCAGTGATTATTTTCGTGCCATGTTTACTGATGCTATGAAAGAGAGTCAGCAAAGTGAAATTTGTTTAAATGGGGTGACTGCTGATGGAATGAGATATTTACTTGAATATGCTTACACATCCAAGTTAGCTCTAAGCTTAGCTAATATTCAAGATGTTTTATCTGCAGCCAGTCATGTGCAGTTGATAGCAGTTGTTGAAGCTTGTTCATCATATCTAAAAGAGCAGTTAGATTTAGATAACTGTGTAGATGTGGCTACTATTGCAGAAATATATTCATTGCAGCAATTATTAAAAGAAGTGTATCTTTTCATTTGTGGTAACCTGCAGAAATTTTCTGAAAAGTCTGAATTTTTCCGACTTTCACCCTTTCAGTTAGAATATATACTAAAGTGTGATTTTCCTGTGGATTGTTCTGAAAGAGATGTATTATATACTGTTGTGAAATGGATAGAACATCAACCACATGAAAGAGTGAAATACATTCATCAATTGTTTCGTCATATTCATTTCAACGAAATATCATCAGCAGATATAACTTCTATCTTTGATTCATCAATCTTGAAGTGCCTTTGTATGAATAGTAGCTTATGGACTCGACTGTGGCATGTTGCTGGACATTCAATGTGGAAAGAAAAGTGTGATCTTACCCTTGTTAATTCTCGGGGTATGGAGCTAGCCATTTTAAAAGTGGGTGGTTTTGGCATTAGTGGAGTTACCAATGACATAGCCTATTACCTTCCAAGTGCACGTAAATGGCGATATTTAACATCTATACCTCATGTAGAACAATGTAATTTTGGAACAGCTGTTTTGAACAATGAATTGTATATTGTTGGAGGATGTTTTAATCAAAGTCTTCAAGAAAATGTCCATCCGTTTGGCTTCAGATATAACCCACTTACAAACTCATGGTCCACAATGGCACCCATGCAGAAAGAAAGATGCAGGTTCTCTTTAGGTGTTGTTGGTAACTATCTTATTGCAGTTGGTGGTGTTGGGGAATCGGGAGATTTTGATGTCCTGGATGATAGTGCACCTTGTGAAAAATATGATCCATTAACTGATGTGTGGTCTCCAGTAGCACCTTTGCCTGGAACAAGAGCCCAGCATGCTGGTACATCTTGGAGGAATTTTCTTTATGTATCAGGTGGACTTGACCAAGATCTGGTTTTGAACTCATTGTGGAGGCTTAATACTGAAACTGATCATTGGGAAATTCGTGCTCCTATGATTACACCAAGAGCTGATCACTCAATGGTTTGTTGTGAAGATAAAATATATGTTTGTGGAGGTTGGTATGAAGATGAAACTACTGGCTCACGCATCTTAGTTGATACAATTGATTGCTATTGTATTTCTAGAGATTCATGGACTGTTATAACAAGAGTACCAACCCCTCGTTATCATGCTGGTATAGTTGTTATCGGTAAATGGTTATATATTGTTGGAGGGTTTCATAGTGCTACTACGTTTGACCGAGCAAGTGGTGTTGTTGAATGTTACAACATAGAAACAGGTGTATGGAATGTAGGTGATAACTATCCACAAGATATTTGGGAGCATGCATGCTGTACTCTTTATGTGCCACGCTGTAGAGATGATCTTGAAGTAATACCAGATAAAAATTTGATTTGAAGCGATTCATTTCTGTGTATAATTTATAAATAACTTTTAACTTTTAATTTGTTTTTAACTTTTTAATACATCATCAATTATATGTATAATGTAAAATATCCATCATTGTTCTGCATGTGTTTAGTGCATAAGCAAAGCTAAAATATTTATACTTTTTCACATTTAATTGTTTAAAGTCATTTATCATAAAATAACTGCATGGTTGTATCAAACTCATCTATCCTTTTAATTTTACCATTTGTTGTATGTACCATGTGATAGTGTCATTATATGTTACAGAAAGTAACATTAAAATCATTCATATAGAAATTAAATTGTGAATTAAAAAGTATAATTTGTCCATGTATCTAAAATTTATTCATTCTTTTAAAAGAGAAATTCAGATTTGATTAATTTAATAGCTTATCAACAATGTATATTTATAATTTTCTCGGATGTATCATAATGAAATTTGATAACTTTATATGAAATGTACATTAGGCTATTACTTATATGAATTAAAAATCAGCAGTTTTAAATTATATATAGTATTTAGGATGAAAAAAGACCATATTTCTGCTTTGCTTGTATTTTTGTTGTGTATATAAGATATATATAAATGTACATCTTGAAAACAGATTACAATGTTTTCATTCAAGCAGTGTCTGTAATTGTTGTAATTTCATCTTATGTGAATATTATTTCACACTCACTGTAAATATACTGTACTTTGAGAAAGTATTTTTGTCAAAGATGCCATAGATGCCATACACTCAAGTGAGTTAGTTTGTTAGTCATTTTTTATTTGTGATACACAACTGTAAATACTATAAATAATTTTTTGCTTTAGAGATTTTAAGCTAAAAGTTGGTGCTGAAGTTTGATTTCCTTGTACTATATCATGTTCTTCATATATAAAGAGCCTCAGTAACAATTAGCATATCCTTCATTTACATAAAAACTGAGAAAATATGCATTTAAAACTAAAGATCTTATATTTCACCATAGTTCATAATTTTTGGAACGGTGAAGGAAACACCAGTACATGTAAAGAGAAAGGAAATTACTATGTATTCTGTATAAACATAATGAAGGTTATATTATAAATTCTTTCTCATCTTGAAGATTTTGAAAATTTTAGTTTTCAGGGATTTTTGCTTGTCCCGGTTTTACTAATAGGGCAAATTGCATAAAAAAGGATTTAAAGTTATCTCATTCATTATTTAAAACTTGTTATTGTATTCCCCCCCCCCTTTCATAAAAAATGGAGCATCTTGAAGTAGGTAAAATATTCATTACACTTTGGAAAATTTTATTTCTATTGTGTTAATAGTCTTAAATTCTAGCAAATAAAATTAATAAATTTTACTGCCCCATCCTTTCATGTTCAGTTATTCAGTACTCGTGTGTAAATTACTAACTTCATTTTTTCAATGGTTTTGTATTTTGACTATCTTAGCAGTCAGAAAAAAAATTTAATGTTACCGAATTAAGAAGTTAAATTAATGCATTTTAAACCCTGCACTGATCGTGTGGAATCTCACAGATGCCAATAGCACTTTCTTCACATTTTGCATATTGATGGATTGCTCTGTATGCCCAGCAGATGTCAGTACCTTTGAAGTGTTTATGTATGAGTCATAGCTAACAAATAAACCTCCTGCAGTTACTATCATTCTTTTATAGTAAACAGATATATACCAAAACACCTGATTGGCATTTCACCAAATCTGTAAAATTTGCTAATAGAAATACATTTCTTTAAAATTTGCTTTATTTTTATTTATCCTATAGTAAAAATTGCTTATAAAATTAATTTTTTTTCTCTATTTGATTGGTTTTCATTTGTAAAAACCGCTTATAGATATTTCTTTTTTTCCATTTATTTTATTATAAAAAGTGCATATAAGATTACATTAAAAAAAATTTGATTGGTTTTCATTTACATGCATCAAGTCTTTAACTTAACTGTTTTAATAAATGCTAGTTGATACCCATCAAACATGATGCTGGATAATAAATAAATGTACTAATACACAAATTATACTCAACACATCATTGCCAAATGTTAAAAATCATAATATTAAGAATTGAGAAATACACTTTAAAAAATTACTATTGAACCCAATAAATAAAAATATGGTTACTCAACAGTGCGAAATAAACAATTTCCATCAGGTTTAATTCTATAACTCACAAACATAATTAAAAATAAAAATGCCAAAGAGAAAGCTGGAGCGATTCCTTGGAATAAAGAAATTAGTGTGTTTATGCAGCCTCATGCATAGTAAGTATCTAAAGTCAGATTTAAACATGTCACCGAGAATGTGCAGAAAGCAATTTTTTAAATTGTAAATTATTGTTAATTAATAGAAATTGCTGTTACAAAAACCAAATTTGACACATCTATAGATTAAAATCTTTTGTTTAAGACCAAAATGAAGTAAATGGGTGCAGTAGTTTTCTCTCATAGACTGCCCAAAGAATCAGCTTACCAACTTAAATATATAGATTTATTTTTACAAATAGAATAACTAATACCTTAATAAGATCATGCGACCAAGCCTGCAATTTATATATATGCAACCAGTGCAGGGTTAAGTAACATTTTCTATATTTTGTCTTTTTGTTCAGTGATACTTTTTTCATTTTTTTTTTTCATCACTTACTTTTTTAAAAATGGTTCCTTAGAAGATTAAACTGTTCATAGTTTCCATTAATATTCTAATTTTTTGTGTGATTTAAATATTACTTTGTTAGTAAAAGTGTCTCAAAATGTAAATGCAATTCTACCAGAATACAGTATATGAGTGAGGCTGATTCACTGAAACTTGATAAATGTAATATTCTCTCTGATTTCAGTTTCCTGCTTAAGATTTTACATGCTAAATGTCCAGTGTTTTAAACAGTGCCTTTCATATACTGAATTCAGTGTTAAGTGTGTGGTATCAGTTTATTGTTCTGTAGTTAACTTGTATGAGTTTCTTCAGATTCAGATACTGCAGAAGCATGTTAATAAACCCAGTTTGAAACTTTTTCAACAGATTTTTTTTTTTTTTTTGTCATACAATACTTAGTGAGTATGTGTTAATTTTATTGATCATGTAAAAAGTTTGAATCAGTTCAGATGATTATTTAATACCCACAAGAATAATGTTTGTGAATAATAGTGAGAGAAGGCTAAAAGCAAGTATATTACAAAATATGGTATCAGGGCTGTTCAGTACAGAGTTCAAGCATAAATATATAATAATAAAATAAAATTAAAAAAACAAAATAACCAACTTAAATATATAGATATACTCTCAAATAGAAACTATGCTTTTTTGCTATTTCTTTATTGAATCCTTTTTCTAATTAAAGGATTTCTTCTAGTGTTAGAAAACTTTTTTGTTAAATTCTAAAGCAGAGATTCTCAACCTTTTTATATCAAGGTCCTCCTTTGGGTGATCTTCAGACCTTATCCCCTCCTTCAGGCATAAAAACATAACTAATGCTTGTAAAAGAAGTTCTATATATATTTTTTTCATAACTATACATGCCCCCTCCCCAAATATTGTGTTCCCCCAGGTTGAGAACCACTGCTCTAAAGAATTGCATAATTTTTTGCGCTGCAGTGATAATGGCTAACATTTTTTTTTTCAATTTGTAAACAGAGATGGGGTATAACTATATACTGCATGCACTTTTTCCTTCTCATAAATTTTATTTTACATACTTATGATGATTTATTTGAAGTATGCTGCGTATATGTGTTTTATTAATTGAAACACTTTCTATATTTTCATGAGGTTGCAGTTAGTGCAATTACATATTATCAGATTGTTTTGTGAAATTGTTGTTGAAACAAGAGTAATAGCATAAATCTGTATTATCTGTCATGTAATAATCCAAAAAATGTAGTGTAATTAACTAAATTTACAAAAAAAAAGCAGCTTGAAAATAACTTTCCAATTTAATGAAATGTGGTTGTATAGTATAATCTGTAAGAATACAGTAATACAAGTGCATTAGTACATTGATCATTAAAATGTATATTACATTATCTGAAAAAATACCATCACATTAACCAACTTTTTAAGCAACTTTTCATCTAGTACTTCAGTTATCTGCATGCAAGTTGAAAGCTTCATATTGGTCTAGTACAGTGGTGTGTCTACTTACGAGTTTAATTCGTTCCATGACGGAGCTCGTAACTCGAAATACTCATATCTTGAATCAATTTTCCCCATTGAAATGAATGGAAATGCCATTAATTCGTTCCGGGCTCCTCCAAAACACCGCAATTTTTTGTTACATGTTTTTAAAAAGAAAAATGTGCTTATAAATGATGAACATTGTATAAAAACGCAATACAATAGAATGTACTGCAATAAACTTGTTTTATTAAGTGTAATGTACAACATTTACCTTGCAGATCAGATTTAAAGATGCTGACGGAAGAGGAGAAAGGCTGAACTGAATAATTAAATCTTATTCGTTGATTTTTGACCAAGGTCATTCCCTCCTCTATACCCCACTGAGGTTCCAATGTGGGAAAGGGAATTGAAGCTATTTTTCTATGAGAGAGGTTGGGGTGCTGTTTGGTTTTGGAGAGCAACTCAAGTATGGGCAGAGCAGGCTGCCCCGGGTGATAATTGTTGAGTGTTAATCTCTTGGTTTAAGAATGGATAGTAGTCTTAGAATAATATGTATACAACTGTATAATAATTGTACATAAAGGTTGTAAATATATGCTTCTCGTGTTCTCATTTGATAAGCACGTAACATGGCGTTCACTGTGCAAACTACCGGAGGGGTATCTGAAGCTTGCTTGTAACCCAAATTATAGCTCTTAACTCGAAGCAAAAAATCTGCCTAGAGAATGCTCGTGTCTTGAAAAACTCGTAAGTTGAGACTCAAGTAAGTCGAGGTACCACTGTATTCTGAATGGCATAATTAAACTGTAACAATCCTAATTTTAAATTATAGTGTTCAAAAATACTGTAAAATATTACGTTTGAAGTAATAAATAACATGAAATTTATTGATTTCACCAAGTGGTGTATTTTTTCATCTCTTGGCAAGTCCTTCTTAACACATTCTTTCAAAAAATTGAATTTAAATTTAACTTGGTTAGTTTTTGTTAAAAATATAAGCATATTCATGCAAACAGTAGACAGCTTTGTAAATTTGTATAGTGTAAAAAAATTCTTATTCACTCTCTCCAATGGCATTTTATGATCTGCTGTAAATAAAGTCCAGAGAAATGTGTAATATATTTTTCTAATTATAGTAGTGTGAAATTGCTATTATTAAAATTAATATTTAAACACTTAATGGTTGACATTTTGTAAAATATATGAATTCCTTTTGTATAAAAACATTTTTCATGGATATTTAAATAATAGCTTCAAAGCTGTTGAAAGAGCAGTGATGGGAAGTAAATTATATAATACAGTCAGCACTTGTTAAAACAACTGCACATTATAACGACTGTGCATTATAATTACTGCACATTTTAACAACTGCTCCAATACAATGACCAGTAGAAAAAGTCCCAAATAGAAACACCTTTAATGATATGTTTTTTCTAGATCCTATACAACAACCCTGCAAATAATTAAATCCCAGTATAGTGTCCCAAATTCACTTCTGCAACGCAATCTTCAACTGAGATGGACAATTGCGTTTTTGAAAAATCTCAGATGCACCAAACACAACGATGTCTTAATAATTTTATAGGAAATAATTGTAAAAAAAAACCCATTTTTGTGATTTTATTAATTTTTACTTTAAATTTTTATTTTAGAAATTATCTTTCCATTAAATTGTATACACTTTAATTAATTTTTATTGCCAATTCTTATTTGATAACAAAGTGAACAAAAGAATGTACATTGTAATTATGTAACAATATGGAATTTATTTAAAAATTTTAATTTTCATGCAACTGATGAATTTACTTTTTTTATCTACTTTTGCTATAGTGACCACTTGTTATAATGACTTTTATCTGTCAGACGCAAAGGGTTGTTATAATAAGCATTGACTGTATATATTTCCCTCAAATTTAGACAAGTTCTTTGCAAAACGTTGTTTTAAGAAATTTTGTCTGAAAAGTTGACTTAAACTGTTGTATATTAGCATTGCACCATGTGATACAGCTTTTGTTTTGGGTAAATTAGTATAAAGTTACAAATATTTATTGCTCATTCTCTTACTACTGAAGTGATGTACATGCTGTGAATATAGTGGTTCAGAGAAATGGTGTGCAATATATTTTTTCTAACTAAGGGTGTGATAAACAACTTGTATATATGTTAAAAGAAATGAATTGCAAAAAATAACTGAGGGTTTTAATTGATTAATTTTTTAATGTCTCAGGTTAGCTGTTTATATAGAGCAGTGATTCTCAACCTATGGTACGCATTCCTTTTGGGGTATATGCTGGACTGTTCAGAGGTACATGGACAATTTTTGCTAATTCCAAAAAATTCAGTTTCTTATAGTAAGGAAATTGTAAAAAGTATTCCTAATTTTTATTCTGGAATTATCACAAAACTCCAGCTGAGAAGAATGTTCTATAACTGAAGCAAGATAAATTTTGAACACCTGTGCAGAGTTTCTGAGATGATTTACATCTCTTCCCTTTTGCTTCCCAAACTTGCACACTAGTCATTGACAAACTGTGCAAGGGTTAACAAATGGAACCATATATATATATATATATATATATATATATATATATATATATATATATATATATGTGTGTGTGTGTGTGTGTGTGTGTGTGTGTGTGTGTGTTTGTTTAATTTTATTCACATTGTTACTCTATAGCTATAGTTTTATCTGTCTCTACAAGGGGTACACCAGTTACATACACATTTCTAGGGGATATGCAAGGTATTAAAGGTTGAGAACCACTGATGTAGAGATTGAACATATGAACTATATAATGACTGCTATTTATTTAGTTTTTAACTTAAATTCACATGAAATTGTAAGTCAAAAGTCTTATTCAGGCTATGTATTTTTATCTGTCAGTGTATTAAGTATTTAGTTCATTCAATGATTTTGAACTCAGGGCCATTTTCGTTAAATGGAAATTTAGTGAAATTAATCATGTTATCAAAACTGAAATAATTTACTTAAAATATATTAGATAGAGAGGATTTTCTGTTTAAGCAAGCACATCAATTGGTCTTACAGATTCTCAGTCCTCATGTTAAGCTATGGGGAACATTCCTCAGTGTATTGCTAATCATGGATAAGCAAATGCATATTTAAAGACATTTTTCATTTAAAAATAAATCCTTGTATTCAATAAGTGTTTATTTTATATATTTTTTATTATTATAAAGTGTTTCAATTTTGTAGTGATAGACATCAATGTCCTTCAAAAAATTAACTACTGAAAAACTTAGAAACTGCCCATTCTTCATTTAAATGTTTACTTTCAAATGCATAAAGTCAGAATTAAGAAGTATAAATATGTTAATCTGTCATTTGAACAATAAAGAGGGGGAAATTCACCATTACTTAATATGAGGGTTGAGATCTGCAATGTCAACTGACCTGCTAATTTACCACTTTTGCATAACTCATTACTTATTAAATATTTCTAATTTACTTAATTATGAATACAGCATGCATTAAAATATTTTAAAATCCATGGTATTGTTGTGTTTGCTTAGGAGTTTGGGATAGAATTGTGAATTATCAAGATACCTTTTTTAAACATTTTCGAATATTTGGTTTTAAAATGTCTGATGGGAAAGTTGTTTGAAACATAGGTGTATCCTATAACAACTATGTGATACTTGGAGGGCTTTCTTTTTTTGAGTGTGTATTTGATGGGAAAGTGCATTGTATTTATATTATGTGTTAGAAAAAAATGATAGTACTGTTGACCTCATCAGGGCCTAAGAGCACATGCTTAAGGATTCTCATTACTGACCCTATAAGAATTCAGGTATCTCCAATGGAAGCTATGCATTTTAAAAACTTATTTTTGCCTTAATATATACATGAATATTGCTTATATATACAAAAATCTGAAATTTTTAGCATTTTCAGTGATGTGATGTTAAATAATAGCACCTGTAATTTAAATTATTTGTTAAATTCGTAGCAGATACTGTATGGAAATTCAATAGAAAAATATGTATAAGGAAAGATTAAATAGTAAATGTTATGATGAAACTGCTATGAAAGTTGATCTGCATTTCATTTACAATACCTTCATCATGATCTTGATTATTTTCAAATAGGAAACAATATATTTGACCTTATCGGAAAGCAGAGAAAGGAATATGTTAAATATCTAATTATATTCATGCAAAATGTATGTATTAATCCCTTTCCTTCCCCCTTCTCATCTGCTGCTGTTGTCCAGCATTTTTATTACTTTAATTTATTTATTTAATTTTTTTTAATTATTATTATTTTTTTTTGGTATGCGGAGACACTTGCTAGAAGACATTTGCACTATATCTGCAAGATTTCTTGTTGTCCTCTAATAGGTGCTCAGTATAGGTGAACCTATACCACCTCCTGGTGTCACTGCAAATTTGATGAAGCATTCCCAGGGGTGACATCTGGAAGGCTCATACCTTCCCTCACATCTCTGACATATGGAAGAATTTACTGGCCTATGGATTTAAGTGCCCATATCTGATTTAAACACAAAGGTATTTAATGGCACTTGTAGGGATTCCAACTGAGCACCATCTATTCGTAACCCAACACACTACCACTAAGCTACCTCAGGGTCACTTTAATAAAAGTCTACTTAAAATAAAACTTCAAATAAAATTTAATTGGTGTATTGCATTACATGATCATAATAAATACATTTTTTTCTGGCTTTTTTGTAAATATTTCAATATATTTCTGTCTTTTGAACTTCTCTACCTCCTTGGCTGAACATATTAATTATTTTTCTGATTGCCAGAAAATGTTGTTTATAACTTGGAGCTTGAACCACTTAAATAATTTTTTTTTTTATTGTGTATTGCATTACATGTTAATGTAGCTTGTGATGTGAGTTACTCAAAATACCTTTGAAATATTTTCTTCTATTGTAAACATTGTAATGAGATTATTTTTAAAATTTTTATTAGATATTTTATTTAAAAGTACAGAATTGCTTAATTTTTTTTTTCTTTAGGGATTTTGTGACATTTGTATTTCATATTTTATCTTTTGAAATGATCCTCTTTGTATTGTGTCTTTTACAAAGATCTGAAATATGTTTAAGGAATTGAAACATGCAAATTTATTCTTGTTTAAAACTAACTTGTCACGTAAAATCTTTAAACATTTATGGATGTGTGATATGATTTTATGTAATCCATATGCTATTAATCCAAATTTGAAAAATTAAAATGCTTTTTGACCTTATTAATTAGAAGCTACAGTTAGTAAATATCTACTTGTTTAATAAATATTACAGGCTAATTTAGCATAATTACACAATATAGATAAAAAAATTATATAATTATAAAAATTAATATAAAAGTGATTGCACAAATATGATTTGCAATTTTAATCATCACAAGTGCACCATAATTTTTTCATCACTGTACAAGATTCCCAGTGAATCTGAGATTTTGATTTTCTCTATGATTTTATTCAGGCTCCAGTACAGGACTTTCATCTACATTGTACCTCTTTAGTCAGTAAATTATCTCAATGTATCAACTTTGAAGTATGATTTGCTCCTAAATTTTAGTCAAGTTATGAAAATTAGAACTCTTTAGTAATCATGTAAAACCAAAAGAACTCCTTTTTTGATTCTTAATAGGGAGGAGTTTATTTTTCGTGTGTAAATAATCTTAACTTTTATTATTATATATATGTTTCCTTTCTTTAAATAAAACGTTTTTCTGTAGAGACTAATCTGCCACAATGTTGCAGGATAAAGTTTAGTAATTTTTCAATTAACTATAGAGTATCTATTGATATCTTTTGAAACATGGGTCATGTTGATTCCCTTTTGTAACTCATGTCATAGTTATATTGAATATCATAGAATTACTAAGAATATTAAAAATGCTGTACATTTATTTACAGGTATATTTTAAATAGTATTTCGCCTTAAAATTGAAAATGCTTGAAGTTGTTTAAATCTTGTTGATTTTTTAAAGATATGCCCATCAGGAAAACTTTTCAAAATATATTTTCAAGTGTGGATTTATAGCTTTTTCAAAAATGGTAGTTTGATTTATTGAATAGAAAATAAAATTATTTATTTACCAAATCTCAGTCTTTATTTATTGAGGCATTTTCTATAATGTAATGGAAAGTTTTGAATTCGATGTAAGATCTTTGAGTTGTGTGTCATGATATTTTATTAATGAGCATTTTATGTAGCAAAGAGGAAAAGAATTGTTTAGCATAATGCATTGTTATACTGTACAATCAAAATTGTCTTGTATGTGTAAAAGGGTGTAATTATGCATCATATTTTACTTTTATGTGTTATAAAAGTTCTTTTTTAAATGTTTATCTTTGGATCATATAAAATGCTGACCTTCTATGATATTTTGATTTTGTTAAAAAAAGTTTTCATCTGAGAAATTTTATGAATGTCTGAATACTTTTTTGTATATCTAACAAGAAATGCTAATTTCTCTTTCCATTTAAAAAGTAATTTGAAACTCCTCTAATTTTATTTTAAGTGCACTTAAATGCTTTTAAGCTTAATTTGTGTATTTTCTTCAAGTATTGATTCAAATTGAGTTATGAAAATGAAATTGAACTAAAAATACCTTTTAGTATAAATACTCTATTCTGCTTTTTACCTCATTACCTCCCCAAAATATTTTGTTTATTGCTGATATATGTCAATAAGTTTTGTATTATTTCTATTGTTTTTACAAAATCAAAATGTAAATATTTTATGATTGGGATTTTATTAACCATATAAAACCTTTTCTGATTATGCTATGAGCATGTGTGCACCACTATATCAGTCATAGGAAATTTTAGCAATTTTCAGCAACTTGATTTTTAACCAAGGTGGTCCATTTCAAATTTTTGGTGGTACAAAATTTTTTTCATTTGTAGCATATAATTTATTTATTAGTAAAAAAAAAAACAAATAGACAAAACATACCCTATCTTTCAGGCAGTATAGATTAAATTATTCATATCACTCTGTTATTATTTAAACTACTATAAAGAAAGTCTAACTAGATTTTCTATCTAGATCTAGATAGACTATCTAAAATAGTCTATCTAATCTATCTATCCTGGATATTCTAACTAGATTTATTTAGATATGTGAGTAAACCACTCTTAAGTTCCCAGTGTTAAGATACCTTTCAAAAAATATTCCTTTTTTACACATTTGAGTTGCTTTTTCAAATGGAACTCTCGTAGGAATTCACCCTCTGTACAAATTCTTAATTGTCTCTGTTATTATTTAATTCTTAATTTTGTTTTAAGTCTGTGCTACAAATGACAGTCAGATTATGCCCAAAAGCAAGACATGTGGCTATGTAACAAAAAGCATGTTACATTTAAGGAGGCTGCAAGGACACTTTTGGTAACTAAAAGGCCACTTATGTCCCCTAGTTTTTTAATGGTGCCATTCCTAAAATATATGTTTTAACAAATTCTTAAATTCTTCAGAATTGTCTGTGAATCATAACTTATCTCTTGTTTATATTACATCATTGTGCATTTATACATGTGATTTACACATTATTATACGTACACTAGTGTACTCTTATGATGTCTTTGTATGTGTATTATATGAATTACTGAAATGCTTTTTCAGTCATTTTCTCTGTTACTTAAAAAATATGACCATATGAATGCACATGAAATTGAGAATAGAGTGCTCTCTATGTTTATAATTTATGTCATTTTTTTCTCAGTGTCTGTGATTTTAAATTAAATATTTATAGCTTTAATAATCTCATATCTGTGATAATCTCTTAAGCAATACTAACCCAGTAGTTGATATTTTGTGTTTTCACTATTGCTATGTTTCTCATTAGATCATTTTGTTACTTATTTTTGGAAAGTGTATTTATACAAATTATTTCTGTTGTTCTTATTTTATTATACTTACTTTTATCTTTTAGCCAAAATAAAGCTGATCAAATTTCTTGTAATGATGTAGGAATATGACGTTGACTTTTGTATTTGAGCTTTGCTATTAAGTTCTATGTGTTTTATTTCTTTTTATGATAAGTACTCATATTTGTATAAAATTGTGATGAAATAATTTTATAATAAGGATGTTTAAGGCTTAGTTTTATGTTTTATATGCTTTGTTACGATTAACTGTTGTTTTTTTTTTAAGTGCAGTCTTAAACAGAAACACACATTCGGGTTTTCTTTCCCCAATAAATGTTTGTAAATTTATATATATATATATATATATGCACAGTTTTTCTTATAATTTAATATTTCATTACAATTTTATTTCTGCATATTTTAAGTACTTTTACAGAAATTATAAAATTTATGAAATTTAAGTTTCATAGTGCTTATTTGGTTGGACAGATATTTTAGTGCTTCAGTCAACTTTTAGTACATTAATGCTAACTTGTTCAAATAGTGTTTAAATTCTCTTTTATTTAAATTTAATTTTAACTGTATGAATTGCTATTATTTCAATTTCAAATTGAAATAATAGCAATTATCTAACTAGTGCTATTATTTCAATTCTTTCAGTTCTTTTATCTAACTAGTGAACAAAATATTAATTATACTACTTGAGTTTTTTTTTTTGAGGGGGGTCATCTCAATCTTATTACTGTTCTATGCGTCTTTAAAAATAATTTTGTAATTATTTTTATATAGCATTTATTCAAATAATATTCTAATATTGAAGCAATCTAATTTTTTGTTTTATTAAGGAAAATAATAATTCATTAGTCTAGATCATGAAAATGGGAAGTAAAGAATCAGTCAGTTGCAAGAATTTATAAAGGAAATAATTGATTTGAAATTATAATGCAATACTAAAAAAAATGTTAATGTTTAAGAGGACCAACTAAGTTATATCATGTGAATGCAAAATATCCCCTAATATTTTTTTTCACAAGAGTCAGTTTTTTAAATAGTTTTCATGTTGTACATTTCATTTTATTTTGCGTTTTTTTTTACTTTTAATTCACTCATTTGAAGATTACTAAATGATATTCACTACTGTTTAAGATTCTATTTGTAGTGCAGTTCTCCTCAAATAAACAAATTGCTCAACAGAAACAAGTTTACGAAGCTTATGATTGTTAGCATTGTTGTACATTCTGTAAGTGTTCTATCAGACTTATTAATAATATTTCTATAGAGATGCAATTTCTAATATCTCCAGTATAATAATTTTTTAAATAACTCATATCAGCATATATATGAATATCTATATCTATCTATCTATCTATCTATATATATATATATATATATATATACATATACATATATTCATATATTGTGAACGACTGCTGCATTTGCTTTAATTTATTAAAGTTTTATCTTAAGATTTTGTTTTGTCTTAAATCTGTTCTTTGATACATTTCACGTTTATCACAGTATTTAATTTGACATTCTGTTTTTCTTCCTTATTTCAATTTATACAAACAATTAGCTGAAACTGATAACAATTATTCACAGCGTTCTTACGTTTAAAAAAATTTTTTAAGCTAAAAAAGATGTATGACCAAACATGAAAACAAATCATTCCAGGAAGCATGCTCTGTATATATAACATTTTCCTGTAAAGTAACAAAATAAATATCAGAAATTGCCATAAATCAGTTGGCTGCTCTCCAAACCTTACTAAAAAAATAAATAAAATTCCAAACGATTTTAATCTCTCTCTTTCTTTTTTTCTTTTTCTCTGTGAAATTTTGGGTGATAGAACTGATGGTTGTCTTTTGGGAATCATAATGCACAAAAATGATAAAAGAAAGCATTTAAGCAAGAATTTCTGCAAACATTATTAATATTTTCTTTCATATGAATATTTATTTTAGTGTCATGTAAGTAGTGGATCAAATTTTTTACATTAAAAATTATTTTTTGAAAACTTAATTTTAAAAAATCCTCTGTTAAGATTTGTTTACATTATATTAAATTTTTTCGTGATAGTGTGAGTCAGATGTATGTGGTTAAGACAAATGTTAATTTTGTTTGATTCGTTTCAGCAGTACAAAAATCGTCACCCAAAATTTTTTATAGTAATTAAATTTTTTAATTAACAGCAGCATTTTGTGTTAGTTTTTAACATTCAAATAATTATTTTCGTTTGATGTGTGAAGGCGTACAAAATTAATCATATAAGAATTGTTTACACTAAAATCAATTAAAAAATTTATAACTACTTTATTTATAAAATTTTTAATGATTCAATTTTTAAAGTAAAAGTTTTATAAATCCGACAGCAAATTATTTTGAAACTTCTACCAAGCACAAAACAGAAAAGTATACAATTTCTATTTGCTGACCAGATATATCAAGAATTAAAAATTGTATTAATTTGGAATTTTAAGTTTTTTGAAAACAAAATTTTTAGCTATTAAAGAATTTTTATATCTTCAATGATTTTTCTTTCTTAAATGACACATTTGATAGGGAAAGAAATTATCATTACTTAATTGAAGTAAATAAAAATAAAATTTTCTGTCAACGAGAATACGGTGCGCGGATGGAAGTTACGCCCTTAACGCCGCGCATAATTATCCTTGAAATTCAGAACGATGATGTAACTCGGCTAGAGGAGAAAATACTCCGCGCAGCCAACTGATGTAGAGGGGTGTTTTCGTCTGTTGGAAATAGTGACGTATTATCACGTGCTCATGCAATCGCAGATATCAACTGGGTTGACCGGACTGTGTTAGTGATAGAAGATGCTTATTTTTATTAATGGCTTTACGGATGCAGTAGACAATTCGCTGCTTGCGAGCTGGTACATTTCATGTTGATTATTTACTGTAACTGTTTTCGAAGGCGAAAGTAAAAATATCGGAGGTGAAAGCAAATAACCTCACACCTTGTGACAGTGCGTTTTATCATTCTTCCCCTGTGAAGTTGTAATCAATAAACGTTTAAGTGCAAGAAAATAAAGTAAGTAAACAGGAGTGAAGTTCTTAGAAAAATAATGCCTAGGAATCCATTCAATAAAACGCATTCAACAATCAACACTGTTAAATTAACAGTCTGAAAAATGTTACTTTTAATAGTGTAATATCTGTTTGGAAAATTGGAACTGTGAGTTGTTTATTTTCTGTTCAGTACATTATAATTATTTATAATAATAATTATACGAAAAGCAGCTATAATTGCACTCGTAACTTGTAGTCAATATTTAATTTCAGTCTATTGGGATTTAGGTCAATGAAACCCTTGACTGTGAATTATGCAGTGAATAATCCTTGTGTTTCCAGACACATACCCACACACATATGTATGTCAGGAGTACACCAGGATCTAAAGGTTGCATGAATGTGATATTTTTGTTTATAGCTGATAACAAGTTGAAAGACTGTGTACTTACGAATTTTTTGTGTGATTTTCACATTATGTAAACTCATTTTCAAATCTGATATGGAAATCGGAATGTTTAGGCGCTTAATTGTAGATTTCTTGTGACATATTACTCTGATTTTCTCTTTTAAAGGATATATTGAAATAAGGGAGTAATTCTATAATTAAAAAAATGTACCCAACATAAAAGATCAGATGAACAACAAACAAATTTGGTTGATGAGTGTTCACCGATTCTCATACTTGTATATCTTTAACAAATAAACCGATTATAGAATAATATACAGTCGGGATGACAGGATGTTTATGAACGCAAATTCGCAAACATTTTAGCTCGATGTTAGAAGTAAAAATATTTTTAAGCCTTAATTAAACTGTGACTGACATTTTTTCAAGACTTTGAATATACTTCTTTCTTACTTTAAGAACGAATTAAAGGAAACACAATTGTTAACAATTACCAAATTTCAAACACCATTAAAGATAGTATTGAAGGCAAATATAGCAAACATTTCGTCAAAAATGAATTTTGAAGCAGGTTTGCCGCAATTTGATTCGATCTCTGATGAAAAGAGCAATCACTGTATATTAACTACAACTCTCCGTAAATTCAGTTGCGTTAGCAAGCATGGTGAATCGGAATTTACAGAATACGATACAAATGATGAAGATTTTAAAGTGTTTTTCCGGCCTGTGTTTTATGCAAATGGCGACTGTAAGGAGAACGAAGGGTATGTGTCTGTTCTTTTTTATGGAGGTGAAATTATATCATACATCATATATTTTTCATTCATCGAATTTAACTGCACGATGGCTGTTATAGATGCCGCTGGCAATAAAAGGTTTCTGCAGACTCTCGGATATGTGTATGATCCGAATTCACCGTGTGGTTTGGAAAACAATGTCCCAAAGTTCGGTTTAGGTAAGTACCTAAGACGAGAGACTCTGTGCAACGACCAGTCTGAATTAATTCCTGGTGACTGTTTGACTATTTATATAGAAGTCGATTACGTTATACGCGTTTACAGCGTGGACTTCAAACAGTGTATAATACAACACACTTTTGTCAAAGATGGGGAGAAATACTACTTCTGTTTAGATTCATCATTTGGACGGGAACTATGCAAAGTGTGCGATTACTTCCGGCTTGCGTCGGACTCTCCGATGATCGAAAACAAAACAAGGCGTGTGTACCTCCCATCCGAAGAACTGAAAGCCTTCCATCATATGAATCTAATTTTTACGGGGGCTGCAGAGATAAAAATCGATTCCATTGCTGATATAAGCCAGCTGTACATTGTCGCGGACAAATATGACATTCGGGCCGTAATCGAAACCTGCAGGCAGCTGGTAAACAGTTTTTTATGCAGAATAAATGATGCAAAAATTGTCGAGCATGCAGTAGAAAATATTCCGATGATTTTAGAATTAGCTGAGACCTACGGTGACGAGAGTTTGAAAGAATCGGTAGGGATATATTTAGAAAGCAAGAAGGACTTTGGAACAAACGAGTGTGCCTTTGAAGAACAAGTCAAGAACAAATTAAATACTGACTGGAGCTGCGAATTTGAAAAAATCGAAAATTCAGCCTATTTTAAGATGAGCAGATTCAAAAGCAAAGACCCTGGAATGGAATTTTACAAATGATAAATGCGGTAACAACCGCGCAGTACATTTTTCATTTCTGAGTTTGATTCGTGAATAAATTTGTATTCTTATC